>JAJPUD010022315.1:706-21642 GCA_023553655.1 Myrmecobius fasciatus | reverse complement strand
CCCCCCTACCCAATTAAGACAGACCTGTTTTGAAGTTCTTCCAGAGTATCTTCTTCTAGAATCGTGTTGTCCTCCAGATATTGTGGATTTTTTTGCTTCAAAATCAGTCTAGAGGCTTCATATGTTATTGGTTTGAGGGAAAGTTCCATCTTTCCCAATTTAAAACATTCTTCTCCTCATTAACTTTTTGTATTTCCTTTTGCATCACTCATTTCTCTTCATATTTTCTTTTCTACCTCTCTTACTTGATTTTCAAAATCCCTTTGGAGATCTTCCATGACCTGAGACCAATTCTTATTTTTCTTGGAGGCTTTGGATGTAAGAGATTTTACTTTTAACATCTTCTATATGTGTATTTTTGATCTTTTTTGTCACCATAGTTACTTTCTGTGATCAGAATATTTTTTCCTATTTTTTGTTTATTTTCCTAGCCTATTACTTGGCTTTTAACTCTTTTCTTTTAAAGTAAAGCTCTGTTTCCAGAGTAGAAGGTGAAATATCCCTAGCTTCAGGGGTTTTATGCAGGTGTTTTCAGAGATCTTTCTAGGCAGCTATACTGTGAGCCAGAACTGCTCCTCAAATCTGAATATAGGCAAAGCAACAGAGTCCTTCCACAGTGCTGGCAAAGAAGCCCCTGCAATTGCCCTTTGATCAGCTCTTCTAGCTGTGGGCTGAGAAACTGCCATTGCCACTGCTTTGGTTGCTGTTCCTGCCCAGGTTGGTTGCTTTTGCTGCAACTATTACTGATTCATTGTCTCCCAAAGTTAATCCTGGACTGGAGTTCCCCTCATTTCCTACTACTCTCCTTTTGTTCATTTCTAGGCCCTGAATTGTCTAATGTTAAGATTTGTCCAAGATATATATGCTGATGTATCAGCTAGATGGTTTATTCACCTAAGTGCATATCAATTTGATGACATGCATTTTTGGTCCATGTCTCCCTCTCCCTGCCTCTGAATGATTGGGCCAAGTTCCTCTGAAGTGACTATGAATATAATTTAGGGATTCTGTAATGACCAAGTCACAGAACTTGAAGGGAAAAGAACTGAGAAAACAATTTATAAAATAAAACCCACACAAAATAATTCCAACAACACTGAAATGAAAAACAATTTTAAACCCTTATGAACTGTGTTCTAAATCAATGGTCAATCACAATTTTAGAGGATTGATAGTGAAACATGCTATCTCCTAGTGGAGAAGTAATAGGCTCAAGATGTAGAATGAGACAAATATTGTCAGACATTATCAGTGGTATTTTGTTTTTCTTGATTCTGCACAATTATGATAATTATTTTCTTTCATTTAAAAAAATCAAGATAGTAGAATTTGAAGAGAGAGGGACTAGTTTTAGGTTTGCAATTACATATATACACATGTCTATCTATGTGTGTGTCTCTATATGTGTATTTCAAAAGGGAAAGAGAGTAATAGCTTTAAAACTCCTACACAAAAGGAGGAGGACAAGAAAGAAAAGCAAACAGGGTAACTTTGAAAGATATATATTGAATTTATAATAGACTTTTAAAAACTATTTTATATTTATATATACATATGCATATATATGTTATATTCTTGATTTCAAATACATTCATATTTTTCTTTGATGTTTAATTTATGGAAAATTTAATTTTATTTAATGTTTGTCAAAATCAAAATTAAGAAAAAAAGAAACCTAAACATACATTTACATGCATGCACACACATACACACACACACACACACACACACACACACACACCCAAAAAAGAATCTCTATGACGTTTTAGATTTGCTACAATTAGCACAATATATTTGCAATATGTATATGAAAATCCTCACCATCTATAGGGAATCCTGTTTGATATGAACTTTCTATACCAGATCTCCTTCATGATAATGATGAACACCTTTGGTGAGCATATATTTCCCCTTTTTGTTTTGGTTTTGCCTCATTTAATGTTAATAATCAGATTTTGGGCCAAAATTTTTTCAACTTTTCATGTTTAAAAAATATTGTACAGCAAGATAACTGTATAAATATATATTCATATATTGGATTTATCATATATTTTAACAGATTTAACATGTTTTGGACTACCTGCCATCTAGGGGAGGGAGTGGGGAGAAGGAGGGAAAAATTTGAAACAGAAAGCTTTGCAAGGGTCAATGTTGAAAAATTACCCATACATATGTTTTGTAAATAAAAAGCTTTAATAAAAAATATTACATATTTTTTAAATGTGGGGAATATACCTTCTTAGTGTACAAAGAATAAAAATATGTAATCCTTCATTTACCACCTTTTTCAGTCAATTATATTCAATTAAGTTTTACTGCATACCCATCTACTCTGTGCCTAGGTACAATGCTGTAGCTTAGGGGATATAAAGACAGAAAGGGAAAGAATGTGTGTTTAAATAGTTATATAAAATACATTCTATCAAATAAATAAAACATCTTTAAAAAGAGTGTTTGGGCTTTGATAACCTAAAAATGTAAAGTTCTATTAATAGTCATGAATAGACTATGATATAACTTATAAATGAGGGATTATTATAAATTAGATATTATAATCATAGGTTTTTAACAGAATATACTATAAGTAAATATTGTGTATATTTAGTGTAAGTTCTAAAAATCACATGAAACTTTAATTGAAACATGTCAAAATATTTTCTTTAGAATGTCTCTTCACTTGAAATGCTAATTTGATACTTTTTTATAATGTGGAGATGATTTTGAGAGAATAAGCTCTGGTATATTCTAATAAGTTAGAAAGGCTTTGAATATTCAAAATAAATTAAAATTTTATGGTGGTGGTGGTGACAGGAATGAGAGAGGAAGAGTCCTAATGATGAGTGAAATCAAGGGTTCTTATAGGGATGAAACTTGACTTTGCATTGAAGTAAGATAGGGATCCTAGGAAGCAGAAATAAAGAGAAAAGCAACCCAGGTCGATTGAGGATGGACAGAGGCATGGGAGTTGTAGATGAAATGTATTGGTGGAACAGAAAATTTGACTAGAATATACATATATGAGGCAGAAAAATATTCAGTAATCTGAAAATATTTATTGGGACCAGATTCAGAAAGTCATTTTTTTATATATTTCAATATTTTCATTATTTCCAGTTACATGTGAAAAACATTTTACATTTGTTCTTAAAACTTTGAGTTCCAGATTCTCTCCCTCCATCCTTACCCCTCTCTATTGAGAAGGCACATGTTAAGTTATGCAATCCATTTCCAAAAAAGTCATATTGCAAAAGAAAACAAATCTCTGTGTCTTCCCCATCCCCCCAAAAAAAAATCCCTAAAGAAAAATAAAGTTAAAAAAAATACTTCAATCTGTATTCATGTACAACCAGTTCTTTCTCCTGGGTATGGATAGCATTTTTCATTATAAGTCCTTCAGGGTAATCTTGGATCTAAAAGTCTTTAAATATCACAAACAAGTGTTTGTACTTTATTTTAGAAGGAGCCAATGAAGCTTCTGTTAAAGGAAAGTAACAGATTTGTGCTTTTTGAGCGTCTATTTGGCAACTGTGTGGAGGATGAATTGGAGAAGAGGGAGACTGGAAAAAGGGAGACAATTAAGGAGGCTTTTGCAATATTTTAATTAAGAGGATATAAGGGGCCAAACTAGGGTAATCATTATGTCAGCACTGGAAAGGGTGTGATTGTACACAATGCCATGGGAATAAAACCATCATGATTTAGCAACTGATTTGGCTATAGGGAGTGAGGAAAAATAAAGATTCAAGAATCCCTCTAAATCTGCAAACCTGCGTGACTGGAGGGATGGTGGTACCTGTGACCAAAGCAGAGAAGTTAGGAAACAGAAGTGAGTTTTCCAGGAAAGAGAATGAGTTGTGTTTTGGTTGTATTGAATTTGAGATGCCTATTGATAGTGATCAATTTACTTAATCAATTTAAATTAATTTATCAAACACCTTCCATGTTCCAGGCACTATTCTAGATTCTAGGTTTACAAGCACAAAGAATAAAACAATTCCTCTAGCAGAAGAAATTATGTATCAGGCAATAATATGTCATATATTAGAATTTAGGAGAAACATAAATCATGAGCATTGGAATCATACATAGAGGTGATAATTAAAACCACGGGAGTTGATTAGATTACAATGAGAGAAGGATTAGGGAAAGAGAAAAAAACATCTAAATAATCCCTGGGAGACACCCACAAATGGGGAATACTACAAAGAAGACAAGCAAAGAGCATGAAGAAAGAATGGTGGGATAAAGCCATCATGGTGTAATACAGGTGGCAACCCAGTTGAATTCTCCCAACATTCCCCTCCAAATAATTTAAAAATAACTTCTCAAATAAAATTTTGGAGAGACAGAATCAACAAAAGCTTAGAGTGAGATTTTTCCCATCCTAAAATAATTTAGGAAGTTAAGAAGTAAGGTCTGTGATGCCAGAATGGATACAGGCCCAGAGTATAGTGTAGCAATACCAAGGATAGGCTTTGGAAATAGATGCAGCAGCCACAGAAATTTTAGGAAGTCTTGGTCCAAAGCTGGTAAGAAGGTTGGACAACTGGTCAAAAAAAAAATTAAAGGGCATCCTTTGCTAGCATTGGATACATTTGGTACTGATTAGCAACCTTATTATCCACAAACCATTCTGGGCCATGGTTCAAGGTAGAAAGCAGTGCTTCTCATCAGTCACAAGGGAGCAGGCGACCCTAGTCCTAGTTCCAAGGCCAAAAGGAATGCTAAAACTTGCAAATTTGAGGAATCAGACCTGGGTAAGGATCAGAGTATTGATCAGGAGAATAGCAACTTACCTCTCCCTTCAACACCAAAACCTTGCAGATCTTCAGAACTAGTTCTGAAAATAAAAACAAGCAAAAGTCTGAAACTTGGTATGGTTCTTCCCTATCTCCAGGTGAGCAGAGCCCAACTTTAAAAATATAAAGTTAAAAGTCAAGAAATAGGCAAGAAAAATGAGAAAATACAGCAAAAAGACCATAAAAAAAACTAGTGGCAGGAAAGAGTAAGATACAAACAGAAGATAAAGCATCAAATCCAAGCCTAACAAGAATTCCTAGAAGAGATAAAGAAAGAGAAGAGTGTTAAAGGAAAAATTGGGGAAAGGAATGAGAGTGATTCAAGAAAATTAGGAAAACAAAACTGATATCTTGGTAAAAGAAACTCAACAAATATTAAAGGAATAATACTTGAAAAAACACAATTGGCCTGATGGTGAGTCACAAAAATTCAATGAAGGGGATTTTTAAAAAGAAGAATTGGCCAAATGGAAAAAGAAGTGCAAAAATTCACTGAAAAAAAAAGAACTCCCTAAAAATGAGATTTGAGCAAAAGGAAACTAATGATGACTCCATGAGACAAAAAAGCAAAGTCAAAAGAAGGAAAAGAAAACGATGTGAAACATCTCATTGGAAAAAAAAAACAAAAAACAAACAAACAAACAAAAAAACTGACATAGAAAATACATTGGGGAGAGATAATTTAAAAATTTTTGACAATCTAACTTTAAGAAAATTTTTAAAAAAGAGCCTAAACATCATATTTCAAGAAATTATCAAGCAAAACTGTTCCATTGTATAAATTTAGAGGGGAAAATCAAAATTGAAAGAATCCATGGTCACTTTCTGAAAGAGATCTACAAATGAAAAAAAAAAAAAAAAACAACTTTCAGGAATATTGTAGTCAAATTCCAGAGTTTCCAGCTCAAAATAAAATGCTACAAACAGCCAGAAAAAGAAAAAAAAAACACATACAATTCAGATGTCACCTAGCTGCTCACAGGGAATTTAGTCAAATTTATATAAAAAAAGGGTCATTCCCCAATTAATAAATCATCAAAGGCTATGAAAACAGTTTTCAGCTCTTTTTGTGTTGGAAAAGAATTGGAAATTAAGGGATGCTCAAATTGTGACATATGATTACAGTGGAATACTATTATGCTGCAAGAAATTGTGAGGGGGTCGAGGCAGAAAAAAAAGCAAGATGTATATGAACTGATTCAAAGTGAAGTAAGAAGAACTCATAGATCATTGTGCATTGTAGCAGCAATCTTATTCATGATGAAGAAATGCTATCAGAAAGAACTAATGAATTCTGAGTTCAAACTGAAATAATTACTTTGCTTTCTCTCTTTTCTTTCCCTTTTCTTCTCCCTCTCCCTCTCCCTCTCCCTCTCCCTCTCCCTCTCTCTCTTCCTCTCCCTCTTCCTCTCCCTCTCCTTTGGTATCTGCTAGTTAATATGGAAATATTTTCCATGATTTAATATGTATAATTGATACCCTTTGCTTGCCTTCTCAGTGAATAGAGAAGGTATAGGAAGAAAGAAAGAATTTGGAACTCAAAATTTTTTAAAAAGAAAAGAATGTTAAAAATAATAAACTTTAAATCCAAAGTGGAGAGTGCCTAAAAGGAAGGAATGGTCATCAATAGCAAAAAATCCTACAGAGAGCTCAATAAGGATAAGAATTAAGATAAACTCATTGTGTCAAACTGTTAAGACATCATTTATAACTATGAAAAGAGCAAAATGTTTTATTTTATTGGTAGAGTTAGAAGTCAGATTACAAAGGAGTTAAAAAAAGTGAAAGATGAGGATAAGAAAGTAAAAAATAGGTATACCTAGGGATCTTGCGATGAAAAGGTGGAAAGATACAGTAAGTGAAATTAAGGCAGTATCAAGTAAAGGTTTTTAAGGTGTTAGGGAAATCTTGTCATGTTTTTAGGCAGTTGGGAAGAAACCATAGGATAAGGATTATAAAGGAGTTGTGATAGTGGTGGAAATTGAAGAACAAACTTCCAGTTGAGATTTCAGGGAAGGGGATCAAAAGCAAACAGGTTTGCTTAAGCATTAAGGAGGACTACTTCCTTCTCAAAGCCTGGTATAAGAGAAAATGAAGAATTACTTTGAAAGCAACTATGGTATAAAAATGGGAACAAAAGGAAGTTCCTGATGGCCTCAATTTTTTCACCTCATCATCTGAGGTCCTATGCAGTGAAGAAAAGAGAGAATAATATGCAGGTGGTTAAGAAAGAGGTCTGAACTGGATGGATATAAGGATTATGATAAGAAGCCTTAAGGAAAATCTGACCTAAAAGGTAATCCTGAATCTTACAGATAAGGATTAGCATTTGATTCTGGAAGAGTAAATAGAAATAGAATAGGTAAAAATCAGCAGAAGAATATAGAAATCATATACATAGGGCATGGTAAAATAGCAATGGAGAACTTTGAGAAAATGAGAAAAGCTAGTCCTCTTTGTTTATTTGTTTTCTAACATGCTTTATTAAGAATTTTTCCTTTCAAGATATGGAAGAACCACCACACAGAAATTCCATTTTGGATTTGATTCTTACCAATAGCCACAAATTGATTCCTAGGACAGAAATGATGGGAACATTAGGGATATCATTTGATAAGAGGAAAATCTGCACAGTCTAAAACAAAAGGCATCATGGTGCCTTAGGCAGTTGCTACATGTGTGAAAGAAGTCATTTAACCTATCTGTTACTCAGTTGCCTTTTTTGTTAATTGAAAAGTACAGATTCAATGACTTTTAAATTTTCATCTAGTTCTGAATCTCTGTGACAGTGACATATACTCTAGGTTTTTGGAAAGCAGATTTTAGACTTCAGTGAAAAAGTAGGTAGAAACTCATAAACTAAGCCTGAGGAAGTCAATCTAGGGTAAATGGAATGATCTCAAAATAAGATTCTGTAGATGTAAAATAAACCAATTCTAATACAAAGAGAAAACTAAAGTTGTCTAGAAAGATTAAGGTAGATGCAGAAAAATTTCAACAAGGTTTTTAAAATGTACAGAAAATAGAAGAGGTTATAGAGGCTGAAGTTAAAATATGTGACATGGTTCTATAAAAATAATTTCTGCTGTGTTAAAGCTTGGAATAAGTTGAGATTGGCATAGAAAGCTAAGGATAGTAAAACAAATAACAAAATATATAAATTGGGGAAATAAGGAGTTAAAGGAGTGATATAAACACATCTTGGAATACATGGAATTCTGATAACTGATAACAGAAGGCAGAAGTACTCATATGTTGCTTTCTTTTCTGTGCCAAGGAATAGAATCTCTAGACTAGAACAAAAGAAAAATGAAAAAAATAGGGAGATGATACCCAAGATAAATAGAAAGATGATTTTTTTTAAAAAAAATGTATCTATAGCAAAATAGTAGCTTTTCTTCATGAATTCATTTCATTAAGCCCAGATGAAACATGTCCTTGGTACTGAAAAAAATTGGTCTTTGAACAATTGAAGAATATGAAAAGAACCATAAGATTAAGTAATAGCAAATATTTCCCTAATTTTTTTTAAAGGGAGAGAACTGAATCTGTAGTTTATAGTTTACAGTGAACTTCATTTTAATTTCTGGTAAAAATTTAAAACTATTTTATTAAAAGGGTAGTGCACCTCTAAAAAAGGAAATGGTAATCATAAAAAGCCAGCATATGCCATGCTAATTTTACTCCACTTTTTGATAGGATATTAAGTTAGTAGACTAGGGAAATGCTGTAGATATAGTTTTTCTAAGTTGAAGCAGGACATTTCACATGTTTTGGAATGTACTTATGGTGGAAAAGAAAGAGAGAGTTTATTGGACTTGGTAGTCACTGAGGACTTCTTGTTCTACCATTCTGAGATTTTGTTTTCTTTCTATGATGAGATTAGAATGTAATTACATGGATTCAGAGCTGTATGAATGTCTAGACCCAAAAAGTAATCATTATTAGCTAGGTGTCTATTGGAAGGACATCTTCATTAGGATGCTTTCTTGACTTTGCTATTTATTTGATATTAGTGTCTTAGATAAATTCTAATCTGCAAATGATACAAAGATAAGAGATGATTATCATATTGAATGACTAAGCAGGATTGAAAAAGATCCTAAGGGACTAGTCTATTGGGTCAAACCAAATCAGATGAAATTGAACAAGATTCCATGTAAAGTTTTATGTCTGATTCAAAATATCAACTTCCCTAATACAAGGTGGAGCTGCAATCTGTATGAAAAAGATTTGTGAATTTTGTTTGCACAATTATTGTGATTCAATCTATTGTGTTAGTCAAAAAATGAATTTAATTTTAGGTTTCATAAGAAGGAACACAGTAGCTCATCCTGTTCTGATCTGATCAGTATGTCATGTGTCTGATATTATACTAGTGTCACAAACTTGTACTTGTATGCTGGGCATTATATTTTAGGAAAATCATCAGTATGTTTGTTTTAATAAAAGACAGCAGGAAGGTGAAGGGCCTTGAATTCATGCCATTTGAGGATTAGATGAAGGAAATGGGGATAATGAGCCTGGGGATATGATGAAACTATCTTCAAGTATTTAGTGGGTCATTATATGGAAGAGATATTAAATTCATTCCACTAAGCAATGGAGCAAATTTAGACGTGATGACAGGGGAAAGAATCAAGGCAAAACAAAAACTTACTAATAATTAGAGCTATTGAAAGAAGGATTAGCTGCTCCTTGAGTGGAAGTCTTCAAGCAAAGGAGTGAATCATTTCTCAGGATTATTGAAGTGGGTTTTTTTGGTCAGGTTTGGGTTTAACTAGATGACTTCTGGGATCTCTGTCAACTCTGAGATTCTGTAATTGTCAGATGATTGTCATTCTTTCCCTAAACCCTGTTATTTATCTGTAGGTTAAAATGTTTGCTTAAAATGTTGCTCTTCTGAGAGTTGGAAGGAGGGGACAACATATGTTTTAGAATGCAAAGTCAGTGTCCATTTAATCATGAGAGTTGCAAGAGAGCCAGTGTTTTATTTAACTTCAAACATATCAAATACTTCAATAATTGCTCCTGGTATAATGTTTCCTAAAGATTTATCTGGATCATTTCCCTGATTCAAATATTCAACTAAACTAGGAGTTGTGGGTGACAATTTCTCTCCTGAAAACTCAAAAGTATCTTGGGATCTGATTATTTTTTATAACATGTGAATTGCTATACTTGCATCATACTACAGAGTTAGAATGTTGTCAGTGAGATATTCTAAAACCACTAGAACGGATTTGACAAGCACTAATTCCCCAATTTACCTATACTCTCAGACTTTGGACCCATTGACAATCCCTATGTCAAATCCAGCAATTCTTAGAAGATAGAGAGAAGATGATTTTCTTTTTATAGAAAGGAAATACTATTTTAAAAATCATTTAAAGGTTTTTCTTTTAAGATGTTTAATAACAATATTTGAAAAAGATTTAACTTCTTGGATTCTTATCCCTTTGACATGAGCCTTATTAAAGTCTCAATACAAACACTCCCTTTTTATTCTAACTTAAGAGAATACCATGAAATTGAAGACCAAAGCAACACCAAACCCTGTGAAAATTAAGTGCTGTGGTCTTAATAGAACAAAGTAATAAATTTTAAGAAACTCAAAGAATCAAATAAATGTGTTACCTAAGTGACCATCTACTCCAACTTATACTTGGAAAAAATATTTTTACTATAGTATGTCTGAGAGGTTGTTATCTGGCTGTTGCCTGAACACTTTGAATGAATGGAAACCCTCCTAAGGTAGCTCAATCCATTTTTCAGTCACTCCAATTATGAGGACGTTTTTCCAGGAACAAAGCCTAAATCTTGCCCTTTTAGGAAGCTCTAATACTGATTTTTCCATCTCGACGATTCGCACATTTTTTATGCTTTATTTTTTGAATTTGAATTAATAACCATTTTCTTTTCTTTTCCTCCAATTCTCTTATTACTTTCGCTTCTGGGCCTAGAATGAGTAGGCCAAAGAAAGAAAGATGCATAAGTGCATTTTCTGAATTCATTTTCAATACTAAAGAATTATCCACCAAAGATACAGGGAGAGTAGAGGAAGAAACTTTTTAAATTAAGCACAATGAGTAAGGAACTCCTAGTAATATAGTATAGTAATAGAACAGTGCATGTTACAACTGATTTCAAATTCCATATTTCCTTCTCTGTAGCTGTGAGCCCTTTGGACAAGACATTTCATATCTCTTTCCATCTCCATCTCTTTCTGTCTCTCTCATCTCCATTTCTCTCTCTCTCCCACTCTGTCTCTCTCCAACTCAGTCTCTCTCTGTCTCTTTCTATCTCTCTGTGTTGTCTCTGTCTCTGTCTGTTTTTGTTTGTCTCTTTCTGTCTCTGCCTCTGTCACTCTATTTCTGACTCTTTCTCTTTCTGTTTCTGTCTTTCTATCTCTGCCACTCTGTCTCTTTCTGTCTCTGTCTCTTTGTCTATCTCTGTCTCTTTGTCTCTTTCTCTCTTCCTCAGTTTCTTTCTTGGTAAATTAAAGGGATAGATCAATCTGATCACTAATGTTTCTCCCAACTCTGAATCTCTTTGTTTGTCCCAACATCCAGTTAAAGCTGCCATTCTCCTGAGTGCTATTTAATTATTTTTAAAAAAGAATTAGAAAAATAGTGGGTCATTTGTTAACTATGCTTTTTGAAGTTTCAAAAATGTTAATGAGATTTGCTATCTTGGATGGAACTGCTATAAAGAATTTTGATACTTGGAACAAATTCACTTGAGGGCAGAGGTGCAGAGAACAATGTATTTGGGGAGAAAGCAGTATCCTGTCCTGAAGTCTTAATGGTATGGCTAATAACCCCTAAATTCATGAGAAAATATTGGTATTGGGAGAGAGCTAAGACCTTTGGTGCTACAGGAGTTAATCGAGACCTGCAAGGGACAAATGGGGTGGGGAGAAAGCATAACCCATGGATGCCAGCATTCTTGGGCAAAGACCCAGCTCCATTTTTGCTTTGTTCTATTGCCAGCTTAAATCCTAGAAATGTCTTTTGCATGATAACTTTTGCATAAAGTTCTCTGCAATCCAGTGTTTTGTACAGGCTAGGTTTTTTGTTTAATAGATGGGGGCTTTCTGGAAAGAATGCCCATTGAAGAATAGACCTTTTCTGTATGGAGAATTTACATATAAATAATCCCCAAAGGGTGTTATTTAGGTTTGGAGGCCTTCAATTACATATGTAAAAACAACTACAATTTCATATGTTAAAAAAAATGTGTTAGAGTATTTTTTTTTGTAGAAAGGAAACTAAGAAAGGAAGCCATAATTTAAGTTCCTTTACCAATGGAAAAAAATGGGAAAAAAAATCACCCTCAGTTCAAATGTTTTTGCCCAGATATACTTACTGCTACTTTGTATGGTTAGTATTTCTGAATCAAAACTTTCTGTATTGGGATTCCCTTTAGCACTCTTTCTATATACTACAATTCCTATATGCAACACCCTTCATGCAGCTTGGGAAGAGATTTTCACACTGGAATAAACTTGGGGGAAAAATAAAACAAAACAAAATATTTCTATGAAAAGCACTTGATTTTGTCTGTATTCCCAGTGCAATGACTGGAGATTATGAATTTGAAAATGAGCTTTCTTGCTTGCAACTCACTTTTTCTGTTTGATTCTACAATGAAGTCAGTCTTGTGTTTGTAAAGTCAGTCTATTTCCATGGAGATTATATTTGATATTATTTATTCCTTTATTGTAGGAAGAAGCCCAAGGTACTAATAATAGACACATATGGCACTTGAGGATTTTCAGAGCATTATATATAGACTTGAGCCTCATAAAAAAACATGTTACATATCATAGGCATTTATCTCCATTTTATAGATAAAAAAAAAACAAAAGCAAAAACCTATAGTTCAGAATAGTTAAGTGACTTGTCTGTGTTTGCATAGCTAACTGACTATCGTAGATAGGATCTTTTCCTGGCATTACAGCTAGCTCTCTAGCTTCCACTTGCTACTAGAGAGTTAGTCTACCTTCACAAGTAGATTTTGGGTAGTTCCACTGAAAAGAGATGAAGCTTTTGTTAATCTGTTTATTCAGTTGAATGGGCAACAGTGTTAATGGCTACTAGCTAGGATTTATATAGTGATTTAAATTTGAAAAGCACTTTATAAATATAATCTCATTTTATCCTCACAACAACCCCTACAGGTAGTGTTGTTATTAGCTTTATTTAACAAATGAGGAAACTGAAATAGTTAGAAAAGGTCAATGATTTACCTACTGTCATACATTTAGTAAGCATCTAAGATGAGATTTGAACTTGGATCTTACTGACTTCCTGTCCAAGTCTCCATCTCTGTGCCACCTAGGATTCCTAGGTTTTGGTCCTAGTTGTGGCAATAGACTAGTTTTCTGACCTTTGTTGTCATTTAACCTCTATAATTCTCAATTTCTTCATTTCTGAAATGAAAGGGGTTGTACTAGATGAATAATAGAGTCTCTTTTAAGTTCTGAAATCCTATGACTTCCCAGAATTTTCATTAGTGAAACAAATAATTAAATTTAATAGTTATAAAAACTAGGTTGCTTTAAATTCAGTTCAAAGATCATTTATTAAAAATCTAATGTGTTTAAAACACTGTGCCAGTTACCTTACATATAAAGACAAATTAAAAATGCTCTTTGCTCTCAAGGACTTATTTTTACAAGGGATAAAACCTTGAAAAAAGATTTTTGAAATATAAGTCAATTTGAAGGGTAGAAGAGAGCATTATCAACTAAGGACATCATAAAAAATTTCCTAGAGAAGGTAGTCTCTGAGCTTAAAAAGAAGCTAGGATTTTTTAGGGGAAATTGGGAGAAGGGATTGAATTTTAGGAATGGGACACAAGCTGTCCCAAGACCTGGCTATGTGAAAGGTCATCCCAAATCTGAGCAACAGCAAGTAGGACAGTTTGACTAGAAAAGGAATAATGGGGAATAAATCTGGAAAGATAGGCCAGAGAGACTGACATTTAAATGGCCAGGACTTTAAATGCTAAACAGAGAAATTTATATTTTATTTTAGAGATAATAGGGTGCTGTGGAAGATTCCTGAGGATGGAAGTGACATGGCTAAAACAACAAGCCTTTATTGAACATCTCTCATTGTGTCAGGCTCTATGGTAACAGCTATGCTTTAAGATGATAACATTGACAACTGTGCTGAGAACATCTATCTTACTGAGACACATTTGATACAGTGGTAAACTTCATTCCATCTGCAAAATTAATCCTCTCAAGTCTATGAGGTAGAAGAAGCTCCATCATTGGGAAGTAGGACTTCTTGGTATTGCTTCTTAGCACAGTTTGTCTTGCCTCATTGCCATCAAAGACACCATGTTGACTTTCATTGCAAAGAAAATCTAAACAGTGAGTACTCTAGTGCATAAGCCTCTCAACCATTGAGATATTGAATTCTGATCTTTAATAAACCAACATTGATTTACTTCACTGCTTCTGTTTGCTTAGTTAAGCTCCGTTGGCATAGGGAAAGGCACACATAATTTAATCAAATTGCTTTTTTTTATTTGATTTTTTATTAATGCAGCAAAGCAGACTCTGAGCACTCAACATTCTCATCAATGGAATACCCTTCTCCCTTGGAAGGAAAGTTCTGAAATTGTGATTAAAAAAACATCTTTCCTCCAATCTATGCCCTAGTTTACATAAAAGATGACAAGAGGTCTTATTCTTGAAAATCAAGTTTCCTGCTCCCATCCAGATATTAAGGATGTTCTGTGTACAACACTTCATATGATATCAAAAACAGAGAGATTTGAATTAATCTCATTCCAGTGTAAATTGAGTTATTCAATATTTCCATTTTTTCTGGAACAATAGAAACTTAAGTTTTCTACTAGTCTCCTATATTCCTAGTCAATCTATATTTTTGGTAACAACCTTTTACTTTGCTTTCAAAATCCTCTTTCTTCTAAAAGGGTTGAGGTTTATCAGTGTTTCTTACTTAAATTAAGTAAATTTATCCTAGACATATTCTCTCTCTCTGTTTGTCTGTCTCTCTGTCTCTGTGTCTCTCTCTGTGTCTGTGTCTCTCTCTGTGTCTATGTCTCTGTTTCTTTTTTTGTCTGTTTCTGTGTATATGTGTATACAACAATTGGGAGGAGAGTTTATGTATCTGATGAATGAATTTCTTATCAAGATCAAAACATTCACCTATGTTAAGAAAATGAGCTCTTCAAAATATCACTCTGAAATCTGGTGACTAGCATCTTTTATATTCTGCTGGTGGTAAAGCACATGTTATATGTAGTGAGAAAATAAGAAGGTATGATAACTAGGAATATTTCCTTGTTTCCCCAGTAAGTAACTTCTGGCTCTATTTGGCTAAATTTTCAGAGGAAAAAACATGGGATTGATTTTTATGGTATGATGAGATACAATTTCATTGAATCTCATTTGCTTCAATTCCATCCACCTGAAAGTACAGTGTAAATTATAACCATCAGTGAAATTAATCTCATGGTATGAATCCCCTTCCCACTGTCTGTCTCCATACTATAACAATGAATGTTCTTTCTAATAATAATATATACCTTTTATATATACCTTCAAGGTTTGTAGAGCTTTACAAATATCACGTTTGTATTATTATCCTCATTTTACAAATATAGAAACTGAGGCAGATGAAAGTTAAATAACTTACTCAGGACAGATTTGAACTCGTCTTCCTGACTCCAGGTTCAGGACTTTAAGCACCTCCTCATCTATCTTTCTCTACCTAACTAGTTATCTCGACAGAGCCATATATTCTATATATGATATGAAAGAGACAGTAAGCTAGAGCTGAAGTCAAGAACAGGGGTCCAAATGCCATCTCATACACCTACTAATTATATGATTTTAGGAATATCACTTATTCTCTCTGGTCCTCAGTTTCCTCCCTTGTAAAATAAGAGTTGAACTTCAATATCCTTAATAATCCCTTTCAGCACTAAAATGATGAACTCATATCTTGATAAAGACCTACTAAAATACATAACATTTTAAAACTGGGAGAAGGTATAAATCTTTTTTTTTAAGCTTTTTATTTGTATAACATATGTATGGGTAGTTCCCCAACCTTGATCTTTACAAAGCTTTCCAATACAAATTTTACCCCAGTCCCCTCCCCTCCCCTAGATGGCAGGAAGTCCACTACATGTTAATAATGTTGAAATGCTTGAGAAGTTATGCAAGAAAAATCCTATCTACAAGAAAAAAAAAGAATCAGAGAAAGGCAACACAATGCAAGCAAATGTCAATAGAGATCATGAAAATGTTACGTTGTGGCCCATATTTCATGTCCCTCTTTCTGGGTGTATATGGTTTTCTTCAGTGAATAACTGGAACTGGTTTGAGACAATTCTTTATTGTAGAGAGCCACGTCCATCAGAATTGATCATCATGTAATACTGTTGTTGCTGTGCATGATGATCTCCTGGTTCTGCTCGTTTCACTCAGCATCAGTTCATGCAAGTCTCTCCAGGCCTCTCTGAAATCGTCCTGCTGGTCGTTTCTTACAGAACAATAATATTCCATAACATTCATATACCATAATTTATTCAGCCACTCTCCAATTGATGGGCATCCCTTCAGTTTCCAGTTTCTAGCCACTACAAAAAGGGCTGCCACAAACATTCTTGCACAGGTGGGTCCCTTTCCCTCCTCTAAGATCTCTTTGGGATATAGGCCCAGTAGAAACACTGCTGGGTCAAAGGGTATGCACAGTTTGACAACTTTTTGAGCATAGCTCCATATTGCTCTCCAGAATGGTTGGATCCGTTCACAGTTCCACCAACAATGTATTAGTGTCCCAGCCCTCCCACATCCCCTCCAACATTCATCTTTATCTTTTCCTGTCATTTTAGCCAATCTGACAGGTGTGTAGTGGTATCTCAGAGTTGTCTTAATTTGCATTTCTCTGATCAATAGTGATTTGGAGCAACTTTTCATATGACTAGAGATGGTTTTAATTTCATCATCTGAAAATTGTCTGTTCATATCCCTTGACCATTTATCTATTGAAGAGTGGCTTGAATTCTTATATATATGAGACAATTCTCTATATATTTTAGAAATGAGGCCTTTATCAGAACCATGTGAATGTAAAGATGGTTTCCCAATTAGATGCTTCCCTCCTAATCTTGTCTGCATTTGTTTTGTTTGTACAGAAACTTTTTAACTTAATATAGTCAAAATTATCCATCTGGTGTTCAATTAGGAGTTCCAAGTCTTCTTTGGACATAAATTTGTTCCACCTCCACAGGTCTGAGAGATAAACTATATTACGTTCCTCTAACTTGCTTACAAAGTCCCTCTTTATATCTAGATCATGAACCCATTTAGATCTTATCTTGGTATGTGGTGTTAGGTATGGGTCAAGCCCTAATTTCTTCCACACTAGTTTCCAATTTTCCCAGCAGTTTTTGCCAAATAGAGAGTATTTATCCCAAAAGCTCTGTTCTTTGGGTTTATTGAACACTAGATTGTTAAGGTTAATGCCTAGGCTGTCCTGATAACCTATCCTGTGCCACTGATCCACTGCTCTATTTCTTATCCAGTACCAAACGGTTTTGATGATCGCTGCTTTGTAATATAGTTTTAGATCTGGTACAGCAAGGCCACCTTCATCTGCCTTTTTTTTCATTAATCCCCTTGAAATCCTTGACCTTTTGTTCTTCCAAATGAACTTTGCTACTATTTTTTCTAGATCTGTAAAATAATTTCTTGGGAGTTTGATTGGTATGGCACTAAATAAGTAGATTAGTTTGGGTAGTATTGTCATTTTTATTATGTTCGCTCTGCCTACCCATGAGCACTTAATATTTTTCCAATTGATTAGGTCTGATTTTATTTGTGTGGAAAGTGTTTTGTAATTTAGTTCGTATAGTTTCTGACTTTTCCTTGGCAGATAGATTCCCAAATATTTTATCCTATCATCTGCTATTTGGAATGGAATTTCTTTTTGTATCTCCTGCTGCTGAACTTTGTTGGTAATATATAAAAATGCTGATGATTTATGTGGATTAATTTTGAATCCTGCAACTTTGCCAAAGTTGTGAATTGTTTCTAGTAGTTTTTTAGTTGAGTCTCTAGGGTTCTCTAAGTATACCATCATGTCATCTGCAAAGAGTGATAATTTGGTTTCTTCATTACCTACTCTGATTCCTTTTATCTCTTTTTCTTCTCTTATTGCTAAAGCTAACATTTCTAATACAATATTAAATAGTAATGGTGACAGTGGGCAGCCTTGTTTCACTCCTGATCTTATGGGGAATGGTTTTAGTTTGTCTCCATTACATATGATGCTTGCTGATGGTTTTAAATAGATGCTACTGATCATTTTAAGGAAAAGCCCATTTATTCCTATACTCTCTAGTGTTTTTAATAGGAAAGGGTGTTGGATTTTGTCAAAGGCTTTTTCTGCATCTATTGAGATAATCATATGGTTTTTGTTAATTTGGTTATTAATATAATTAATTATGCTGATAGTTTTCCTAATATTGAACCAGCCCTGCATCCCTGGTATAAATCCTACTTGGTCATAGTGTACTATCCTGGGGATGACTTTCTGTAATCTCATTGCTAAAATCTTATTTAAAATTTTTGCATCAATATTCATTAGGGAAATTGGTCTATAGTTTTCTTTCTCTGTTTTTACCCTACCTGGTTTAGCTATCAGCACCATATCGGTCTCATAGAAGGATTCTGGCAGTATACCTTCTGTCCCTAATTTCTCAAATAGTTTGTGTAGTATTGGAATTAATTGTTCTTTGAATGTTTGGTAGAATTCACATGTAAATCCATCTGGCCCTGGAGATTTTTTCTTAGGGAGTTGGTTAATGGCTTGTTCTATTTCTTTTTCTAATATGGGACTATTTAAATAATTTATATCCTCTTCTGTTAACTTCGGCAATCTATATTTTTGTAGATATTCCTCCATTTCATTCAGATTATCAAACTTACTGGCATAAAGTTGGGCAAAGTAACTCCTAATTATTGCTTTAATTTCCTCTTCATTGGAGGAAAGTTCTCCCTTATCATTCTTGAGACTAACAATTTGATTTTCCTCTTTCCTTTTTCTTATCAAATTAACTAAAGGCTTATCTATTTTGTTGGTTTTTTCATAGAACCAACTCTTAGTTTTATTTATTAACTCAATAGTTTTCTTATTTTCGATTTTATTAATTTCTCCTTTTACTTTTAGAATTTCCAATTTGGTATTTAATTGAGGGTTTTTAATTTGTTCTTTTTCTAGTTTTTTTTAATAATAAGCCCAATTCATTGATCTTTTCTTTCTCTATTTTATGCAAGTAAGCATCTAGAGATATAAAATTGCCCCTTAAAACCGCTTTGGCCGAATCCCACAAATTTTGGTATGTTGTCTCCTTATTGTCATTCTCCTGGATGAAATTATTGATTGTGTCTATGATTTGCTCTTTCACCCATTCATTCTTCAGGATTAGATTATTTAATTTCCAATTACCTTTTGGTTTATTTTCTCCTGGCCTTATATTGCATGTGATTTTTATTGCATCATGATCTGAAAAGGATGCATTTACTATTTCTGCCTTTCTGCATTTGATTTTAAGGTTTTTATGCCCTAATACATGGTCAATTTTTGTATAGGTTCCATGGACTGCTGAGAAAAAAGTAAACTCTCTACTGTCTCCATTCAACTTTCTCCATAGATCTATCATACTTAACTTTTCTAACAATTGGTTTATCTCCCTAGTTTCTTTCTTATTTATTTTGTAGTTTGATTTATCTAATTCTGAGAGAGCAAGGTTGAGATCCCCCACTAGTATCGTTTGGCTGTCTATTTCTTCTTGCATCTCTCTTAATTTCTCCCCTAGGAATTTGTGTGCTATTGCACTTGGTGCATATATATTTAGTATAGATATTGCTACATTATCTATGGTACCCTTTAATAAAATATAGTTTCCTTCCTTATCTCTTTTGATTAGATCTATCTTGGCTTTTACTTGATCTGAGATAAGGATTGCTACCCCAGCTTTTTTTTGTTCACCTGAAGCATAATAGGTCCTGCTCCAGCCTTTTACCTTCATCCTATATGTGTCACTATGTTTTAGATGTGTTTCTTGTAGACAACATATTGTGGGATTCTGTTTTTTTTTTTTTGTTTTTTTTTCAAATTTATTAAAGCTTTTTATTTGTATAACATATGTACATACAAAGCTTTCCATTACAAATTTTATTCCCAGTCCCTTCCCCTCCCCTAGATGGCAGGAAGTCCACTACATGCTAATAATGTTGAAATGCTTGAGAAGTTATGCAAGAAAAATCCTATCTACAAGAAAAAAAAAAGAATCAGAGAAAGGCAACACAATGCAAACAAATGTCAGTAGAGATCATGAAAATGTTATGTTGTAGTCCAGATTTCATTTCCCTCTCTCTGGGTGTATATGGTTTTCTTCAGTGAACAACTGGAACTGGTTTGAGACAATTCTTTGTTGCAGAGAGCCATGTCCATCAGAATTGATCATCATGTAATACTGTTGTTGCTGTGTACGATGATCTCCTGGTTCTGCTCGCTTCACTCAGCATCAGTTCATGCAAGTCTCTCCAGGCCTCTCTGAAATCGTCCTGCTGGTCATTTCTTACAGAGCAATAATATTCCATAACATTCATATACCATAATTTATTCAGCCACTCTCCAATTGATGGGCAGGGATTCTGGTTTTTAATCCAGTCTGATATCCGCTTCCCGCTTTATGGGAGAGTTCATCCCATTCACATTCACAGATAGAATAACTAATTCTTTATTTCCTGCCATCTTATTTACCCAAGTTATGTTTTCCCCTTTCCTCTCCCCTTTCTCCCTTCCCCCCAACTCAGTACTTTGCTTTTGATGACCCCTCCCCCAAACAATACTCCCCTTTCCTTTCCCCTTTCTCCCTTCCCCCCTCCTCAGTACTTTGCTTTTGATGACCCCCTCCCCCAAACAATACTCCACCCTTTAGATCCCCTCCCCCTGTTTTTACTCCTTTCCCCTGATTCTTCTATTTTCCCTTCTATTAGTTTGTCCCTTACTTTTCCTCCTTTCCCTCCCATTTCCCTCTAGCAACAGACAAGTTTCTATGTGAAATCAAATGTCTGAT
>JAJPUD010022314.1:0-16488 GCA_023553655.1 Myrmecobius fasciatus | reverse complement strand
TCTCTCTCTCTCTCTCTCTCTCTCTCTCTCTCTCTCTCTCTCTCTCTTTCTCCAAATATATTCACAGTTCATATCTGTGTATGTGAATATACATATATATTTATGCATATCTGTATATCCACAAAATATGTAACAACCTGTATATATACATATACATGAGTATGAAGTATGTATAGGGTATACCAAAAGTCCCAGTGCTTTTTAAAGCTATTGAAATTTCAAATGGCATAAAGATTTTTGGGATGTCATATGTATATGCAGGCATGCATACATTTGTATATCATCCAAATATGCATGTGATATACTTATATATTTATGTGTATGCATGCATATATACATACACATGCACATACATATATTTATACTTTTCACTTCTTCTTCCTCTTTACTCACACTATGTATTTTGTCCAGTATGACTTTCTTTCTCTGTCACTTAAACAATTAACCTATTTCTTAATCACCTTCTATGTGCCTTGTATTACAATAGGTACTAGAGACACAAGTAACAGATAGACAGACAGATAAATAGATAAATAGAGAGACAGACAGAGATCTATATCATGTATCATTTGCCACTTGTTGAATTTATACTTATTTTTTAAAACCCAATTCAAATTTAATTTCTTCCAAGCAATAGTTCATGATACCACTTTCTTCCCAAACTTTATATGTTTACTTAGAGATGGATAAGATGTTCCTGCATTTATCATGCATTATTTTGTATTATATTTATTTATATATGTTATTTGTGGTAATCCCTTTGATAATTCTGTAGTCTTCATGGGTATAAAGATTGATTCTTAACCAAGCTTTTAAAGGCATGTAGTATCCTCTGTTCTTCCTAAGCATTTCTTTTTTACATTGTTTCTTTTTTTCTAGGTCTACAGGTATATTAACTTTTTAAATACACATTTCTTTATGAATCATGTTGTGAGAGAAAAAATTAGAAGGAAAGGGAAAAACTATGGGAGAGGAAAAAAAACAGAAAAAAGAAATGAACATAGTATGTATTGATTTACATTCAATTGCCATAGTTTTTTTTTTTTTCTCTATGAGGATGGTATTTTCTCTCCAGAGTTTATTGGGATGGCCTTGAATCACTGAATAACTGAAAAGAAATAAGTATTTCATAATTGATCATCCTACAATCTTGCTATTACTGTGTACTTTGTATTCCTGGTTCTGCTTGTGTCACTCAGCATCAATTCATGTAAATCTTTTCAGGCTTTCTAAAATCAGCTTGTTCATCATTTTTTATAGAACAATAATATACCATTACCTTCATATACCACAACTTATTTAGTCAGTCCCCAACTGATGGACATTTACTTATTTTCCAATTCTTTGCTACTACAAAAAAAGATCTGCTACAAATATTTTTGCACATGTGGATTGCTTTTCCTCCTTTAGGATTTCCTTGAGATACAGACTGAGTAGTAGCACTACTGAGTAAAAAAAAAATATGTACAGTTTTATAGCCCTTTGGAGATTGCATTCCAGAATGGTTGGATCACTTCACAACTCCACCAATAATGCATTATGTCCCAGTTTTCCACATCCCCTCCAACATTTATCATTTCCTTTTCCTATCATCTTGGCCAATTTGAGAGGTGTAAGGTGGTATCTCAGAGTTGTTTTAATTTTAACTTTTCTAATAAATAGTGACTTAGATAATTTTTTCATATGACTACAGATGGTTTTAATTTCATCTGAAAATTGGCTATTCATATCTTTTGACCATTTATTAGTTGGGCAATTACTTGTATTCTTATATGCCCAAATCATATATCCATTTTGACCTTTTTTTTTTGGTATGGTGTGTGAGATGTAGATCTCTGCCAAATATGTGTGGTACATTATTTTCAAATTTTCCCAGCAGTTTTTGTAAAATAGTAAGTTCTTATCCCAGCAGCCGGAATTTGGGGGTTTTATCAAATACTATATTACTATAGTCCTTGATTATTGTGTATCTAACCTATCCCACTGATTCACCATTCTGTTGCTTAGCCAGTAAAAATGGTTTTGATGACTGCTGCTTTATGATAGAGTTTTAGGTTTGTATTGCTAGCCACTTTCTTTTGTATTTTTCATTAATTCCTTTAATATTCTTGACCTTTTGCTCTTCCAGATCAATTTCACTATTATCTTTTCTACCTCTATAAAATGATTTTTGGCAGTTTGTTTAGTATGGCACTGAACAAGTAGACCAATTTAGATCGATTTGTCATTTTTATTATATTAACTTGGCCTACCCATGAGCAATTGATATTTTTCCAATTATTTAGATATGATTTTATTTGTGTGAGAAATATTTTATAATTATGCTCATATAGTTCCCGGTTTTGTCTTAGTGAGTAGACATCCAAATATTTTATTTTGTCTGTAGTTATTTTAAATGGAATTTCTTTATCTCTTGCTGTTGAACTTTATCAATAATGTATAGAAATGCTGATGATTTGTGTGGATTTATTTTATATTTTGCAACTTTGCTAAAGCTGTTAATTATTTCAAGTAAATTTTTGGATGATTTTCTAGAATACTCTAAGTATCTTCCTCAGCATTTCTAAAAATCCATGATTCCAGCAAGGTGTATATGAGCGCAATGAAATCAATAACACTAGGCCAGTATTTAGAAGTGGGTAAACTTTTGGCCTCAGAATCAAGAAGACCTATGTTTGAATCAAATCACTTGTACATATAGGCTATAAAACTATAGGCAAATCACTTACCTTCTCTTTGCATTTTTCTCAGAATCTATATAAAACATACACATACACACACACACACACACACACACACTCACACACACTCTAATGCTCTTCACTGCTAAAAGGAATTCCCTCACTTATAGTACTTTATACAAATGAAATCACAGATAAGGAAAAAGAACATGTAGTATTAATCTTAAAAGTACCTTGCACATTCCCTACAGAAAAAATCCTCCTACTCACCCCCTGCCAAATGAATGTGTTGCAGTTTGCTATGGTAGTTGCTAAGAAAATACGACTATGAAAATTGGATAAATGAGGAAAAAAATGATAAAATGGTGTTTTTCCAAACATGCTCATATCTTAAAAGACTCTATGGTAAATGATATTAATCTAACTGATATCTGAATAGGAGATCTTGCCAGAGGACATCGGGTCACAGGAGAATTAACACAGCGGCAAATCATCTTATAAACAATAGCACATGTTGGGATTGGTCCTGAGAAGCTTCTTTGTTGTTCTAAATAAAGAACAAGGCAATCAGCAAGCTTGAATTTTTCATTCCTCATTTGTTTTCCCTCTCTCCTTCCCCTCCTCTCTCCCTTCCTTCCTTCCTTCTTTGCTTCCTTCCTTTCTTGCTTCCTTTCTTCTTTCTTTTCTTCCTTCCTTCTTTCCTTCCTTCTTCTCTAAGGAGCTCTAATTTTTTTTTTGTTTTTGCTTCTCACCAACATTGAAATGAAGATCATAGTGGAATGAACATTTTTATTGCAATAATCCAGGTCAGAGGTGATAATGATCTAAAATAGGATTATGAATCTATGAGAGGGAAATAAGTATGGAAAACACTGGAAGGTAGAACTTATTAAAAGTGACAAGGTTCTTATGGTACTCTGTCAGATTTCTGACACAGTTATCATTATCACATTTGAAGAAGGCAAGGTAGAACCAGGAAGATGCATTGCTTAATCGATTCATTCTGATGAATGGCTTTGATCTGAATTGTGGAGTGAGGTATGACAGCTATGAATAATCCATAGTAAAACATCAATATATGGGAGATGCTACAATCATGACTTCTCCAACATGACTGAACCTTAGCTCTATGTAAGTTATAGCAGCCCAGCAATTATAAATATATCCAAGTTAAGTAATAAGAAATCCACAAATACTTGTTTTACTTATATACCTTTATAAAATTCATAAGTGATAATTTGGTTCCAAATCCTCACTGAAGTGTGCCTTACTTTACTTTTCCAATTGATTGGATATGAGGCATAAGTGAATATAAAGATTTGGATATGACTCAAAAGTTGTGAACTTGAATGATAATTTCATTTCTGTTATTTCTGCAGTAGTTTATCTCCCTGATTCAGTATTTGTAGGTTTCTAGATGGCGTCCCCAATGGAGTAGTTATTACCATATATTCCAAGGGGATATAGTCTATGGTTTTTAAATCTAGGAATCACAAAACCACAATGATGATTTCCCCTTAATAACCAATGTTTAAGATTATTCCAAGTAGTGTTAATAAGATGGTATAGTAAAAACAGTAGCTGCAAGACATCTACATCCTACAAAAACTTGAGGCTCATTCCCATATGTAAGTATACAGTATCCATGGAAAGAGTGGTCATAAATTTAAAAAAAGAATGATAATGAATCATCTATGTAGGCAATACATATAATAAGACAACTTATGCCCCTGTTTACACAACAGGGTGCTGGGAGTCTTTTCTTATGAAATTTTCATTGCTATGCTTTACTTTTTGGGGCACAGCATGGGGTACTGTGATAGTTTTTTATTTAGCCTACCAATTTTTAAACTACTGTATGAATAACAACTCTGCCTTAAATGCTCTGAAATTGATCAATTCATGATAATTTTATTGGCCTTTATTTTTAAATTTTATTTTTTTCAGTTTTGAATTTTCCCTTTCCACTACCCCTTTCCCATTTATTGAAAAGGCAAGAAATATAAAATCCATTACAAATATGAAATTATGCAACATATGTATTTCTACATTAGCTATGTTTTCTTCCTCCAAAAAAAGAAAAGAGAAAGAGAGGAAGAGAAAAAATATAGCTGGAAGTGGAGAGCAGGTTTTTTTCAAGATCTTTAGGATTGTGTTGTGTCATTATGAATTTTATTTTTTTTTAGAGATAATCTAAATTAAAACCAATTTTTTGCCTAATCAATGGCCCCTGATTTAATTACTGGACTTTTAAATACTTTATCTGTCTTCTTAAGTAACACCTCATTTTCTTCCTCTTTTGATTATTAAATCTTGGGTTGAGGGATTCATCTAGTCCTAACTCCCTTTCCCCCTTCTATATTTCTAATACCTTTCCAGATATGGATTATTTCAAATTTTAAGCATTTCAGAACAATTAGTTGGTGTCTCTCAGGAGCTGTCTACATTACCTTCCATGTTTCTTTCCTCTGATGCCAAATAATACCTCCTCCAAATGATGTATCCAAAGATAATGAATAAAAGAATTTACAAGAATCTGGGGAATGTTCTTCCTGTTCTTTCTCTACAGAGCTTTAGCCCTCTCCTCTGAAGCTAACCACTTCATTTGTGGCCCTCTCCCCACCTCCCCCCTCCAATAACTGAGATCCTGGACTATATGTGAGAATTGCCCATTTTTTTTCCTAATTTTTTTTCAATAGTACACAGAAGATTTGTAAGATCCTTTTTTTATAATTACATCAAGAAATGGACCTATATGTTTTTGGACAAGTGGTAGAATGCCTAAATATTTTAAATTTTAGCAAATCATAGATGCATTGCTCACTAATCCAGGAGCAGCCAAAGAGCCACTATAAGGGCATGACAAATAAAAAATGATGAAGAGGAAGAATCATATGCGATTATGGTAAATCTTTAGCTTCCAGATGCAGAGTAGTGGATAGAAAAATTGCAAATGCTTGCATGTCAAGGAGAAATAATCTCATTACAGTTCTATTCAACATCAAGTTCCCAAACATATATGCTTTTTTGTTATCAAAGAGTGCTGGAAAGGCAGGACCTTTTCTCATTCTGAGGAACAGCAACTTTGATGAATACTGCAGTTTCATTTTTTGCACACTAGCTTTATTCTCAGAAGATTAATGCTGAACAAAATATCTTCAGAATTTTTCTTTTGCCTCAGGGCATAAGCCTCCTTTTTAGACTTTTAACAGCTCAACTCTTATTTCTCCTGTTATGGAAGGAGTACATTTTATTATGGTATGTCAGGAAGACTTTTTATCACCACTGAATTGTCCTCAAATATGAAAGCTGCTATTTCTGTACTCCCTGTAATATATGTGCAAATATTACTCACCTTAGAGAGTAAAAATAGGATCATTGATTGTTAAACCTTGAAGGAATCTTAAAGATCATTGAGTCTAATTCCCTCATTTGATAAAGGGATAGATTGAAAATAGAAAAAAAAAAGATTTTCCTGTGACAAAGTACATTATTTCTACATCAGACTTATACAAGATTTCCTGTATTATGACTAGAACATGTTTGTAAATATATAAATATATATATGCATATATATATATATATGTATATATATGTATATATATAAAACAGTTCTTCTGGATTGTTTCCTACAACTTACACTCTCACTTGTAGCATTCACAAAAGTAAGTACTAATCTTCAATTTCAGAGGTAATATAGTAAGTAGAAATTCTTCCACTGTAATTTACAAGCTCCATCCTCACTAGTATATTGATCTTTTTTTAAAAAAAAGGTTAATAATACATGAAAAAGTAGTTTTCAATATTCATCCTTGCAAAAGGATGTTGTATTCCAAATTTTTCTCCTTCCCTTGTGCCTACCCCCTCTCCTAAACAGCAATAATCCAATACAGGTTAAACATATGCAGTTCTTTTAAACTTATTTCCACATATAGTATATTGTTTTTGAGTCATTTCAGTCTTATTTCTTTGTGACCACATTTGGAGTTTTCTTCACAAAGATACTGTAGTACTTTATCATCTTTGATGATCATTTTACAGATTAGGAAATGAGGCGAGCAATGTCAAGTGACATGCTCAGAATCAGATAGCTAGTACGTGTCTTAAACTTAATTTGAACTCAGGTCTTCTTAATTCCAGGCCTGGTACTCTATCCACTGTGCCACTTTTCTGCCTCTTTCCACTAAAGTGCTTTCCATTAGCAATTAGTTCATGGCTAATTTTTATCAAAAGCATTTATAAGAACAGTTGGTATGAAATAATTCTCTCTGCCAGAATGGCTGTAGTTCACTCTTCCCCCAATATAAATACATAAACATATACATACACACATGTGGCTGATACACACATACATGCATATATATAGATAGATAGATAGAGAGAGAGAGAGAGAGAGAGATAATACATCCATGAGAAGAGTGTGCTAACATTTAAAATACATTTGTATTAATAGATATAGGATGCAAAATCCACTAATATCTTGACATTGCAAAATGAAAAGGCTAGCAGTCCCTCCTTTCCTTATAGAGTCTTTACACTTTTCCTTGGATTGAGCATTTGTCAGTCAGGACCTTCAACTAGGTTCCAGGATCTTCTCCTTTCTGGAATCAATGGCTTCTCTCTTTTTCAAGGGGTGGTAAAACTTGAAGATGCTTCCTTCCTCTCTGTATTTATATCTGACTTGAAATGATTTTCTCTATCCTAGTCTTTCTCAAGTGTGTGCCTGTTCCCCATTAGTTGCAGTATATAATGTTTTAATGGTTCAGTTCCTCTGATGACATGGATGTAAGGAAAGAAGGAAAATTCCTTACTTTTCTTTTGTCTTTTCCATGGCCTCCACTACAGGCTCAGGGATCTTCTACCACAACTGATTTCAACTCTCAAACTTTACTCCTCAACTCTTTAAATGCTTCCTTAAAAAAAAAAAAACTGTTACATTCCCAAGAGTTTTGATTGAATTAATTTCACCAAGATGTTTCCTGTATAGTGTGAGTTGCCTTCATTCAATAATTCCTTGTATATACTTTCAAAGTGAAAAAGTATTACTCACATAGGGTTGAGGTTGTAGGAAAATGTCTTAATACTAAGTTTACTTGTAGAAAATTGATATCTAAAAATATTGAGTGACTTCCCCAACATTGCATAAATAGTAAGTGACAGGGAACGGATTTCTTTCTTTCTTTCTTTTTTGTTTTGTTTTGTTTTGATTAAAACTTTTTATTTGCAAAACATATGTATGGATAATTCTTCAACATTGACCCTTACAAGCTTTCTGTTCCAAATTTCCCCCTAATCCCCACCCTTCCCCTAGATGGCAGGAAGCCCATTACATGTTAATTGTGTTAAAATACTTGGCAAATTGAATATATTAATGCCTATTTCCACACAGGGAATGGATTTCAACCTACATCCTCTGTCTCCAAATTCAGCACTCTTCCTATTGACCCAACACTGCTTCATTATATGCTATGGCACTTTATCATAAATATAGATAAAGCTATTTTTTAGGCCTGTACAAATACTTACTAATTTAAAGTCTCAGTAGTCTGGCTATTAGGATATTTAATGTGTACATGCTTATTTTTTTATTTCTTTTACTCTGCTTGTCATAAAGAGTTCTGCTTTTTTAATTAAACATATGCACTAATATTATAACAATTAAAATTAAATTAATTCCCAACAATAAGTCAATTTTATTTTGTGGTTAAATGAATATTGTTTGAAGGCAGTGATGAAGGGAAAGTCCAGACTTGTACCTATCTGTAATTTTACCTCATTTGTTTAATTTACAAGCATTATTAAGCATCTCTTATTTGCCATATAGTTATGCACATTTTAAATACTGAGGATACACAGGAAGAAAAACGACACAAAACAAAATAATCCCTATCCACAAAGATTCTGATGGAAGAGACAATAGGCCAGCAACTATCTTCAAATAAGGTATATAGAAGATAAGTAGGGAGTATTCTCAGGGGAATACATTAAGATTAAGGGGGACTTCTTGCAGAAATTGGACTAACTGAGACTTAAATGAATTCAGGGATGCTGAGAAGTGGAAAGGAGGGAGAGCTTTTCAGGCATGGGACACATGAATGTGAAAATGCTCAGTGTTTAATAAAAAAAGTAGTCTAAAATGAACTTGTAATTATTTCATATTTATATGTCAGGAAATATATATTTTGGTTAATCACTTCAGTTTCTTTTTTGACTCTCATTTTCTTTCACTATCCCTGAATATCCCTGAACTCCATCTTCCTGAATTTCATATAGTTATATTGTTTGATTAAAGTTTTAATTTCTCTTTTTATCCTCCTACTTTCCCATCTTCTTCTAGTCTTCACATATTTCTTTGTTCTTTCAATGCACTTTTCCTTTCTTTTTTTTTTCTTTGCCTGTTACAGCTTAGTTATAAAATCAGAAATTTTAAAGATACAAACATTCCCCCAAACACTAAATTTTATTAAATAAATTTGGAAATATAGAAAATACAATAAATGACCAAACATTATGTAAAATATTTATGAACAAGATTGTGTAATTGCTTTTTTAAACTAATATATAAAGCTATATAATTAAATAATTTATATCTAACTGTACATATTGCTACCTATTTTTCATTTCAATTGCAAAATTAGCATTCATAATTCATTTTATGATTTTATAAAAATAACCTATTTTGAGCTATTTTAAAGCTTCATTTTACCTACTTTGGATAAGTTTTTGTTGTCATTGTGCAGAATTTTTTAATCAAATAATATCAAAATCTTTAATATTTTAGAAAATAAAAAATGTCTCAGACTTGCAAATAAGCATCTTTGCATAGAGTCAATTTAAATTTGTTAGAATTAATTTTCAAGAGAGATTTAAAATAAGATCAATTTTTCAAACCCAAAAATATCATTGCTGCTGATTGTTTAGATCATCCATCCTTCTCAGAAAAATAATGGTCATATGCATCGATAGGTAACATAATAGATATTCATTAACACAACTCCTGATTATAAAAGAATTCTACAATCCTTTGGGCTTAGGTTGAAGAGATATATTCATTAATATATTCAAAAATAACTAGGGTTCTATTTCCCCAGTTCTGGAACATCTAACTTATTTTGTTTATCTTAGATTTTGTCTAAACATACCAGGTCTCTAACATGTGTTGGAGAAGTGAAATTAATTGTCTGCTTGAAATTCAGGAAGATACACCTTTAGTTTAGATTATGGTGGAGAATTGGTATGTTAATTAGGTAAGACTGCCTTCTTCTCCCACTCTTACAAGAGTCAGTAAGTCTGTTAAATATATTTTAAACTTATTAATAATAGTGTAATTAAGTCAACTCAGTGTGATGTTTTGTATGGGTCCCTTGAAATCTACAAACCAGACTAGCATGGTTACACAGCTTTTCCTTAAATTATCCATTATAGTGAGGTACATAAATGAATGAGAACCATTAATAACATCCTTAGGGTAAAGTCATTATAAGAACTAATAGCAAGAAGCAACATTGAATGATTTTGAGCATCAAGTATTTCAAATATTTCCTTGGACTATCCAGGAAAATAGGTAATCATTAAGCACCTTTATTAATATCCCTGGGAAAATATGGAGCAATTTTGTTTTGGTTTTTGTTTTTTGCTTTTTTGCTGAAGCAATTGGGCTTAAGTGACTTGCCCAGGGTCACACAGCTAGAAAGTGTTGTGTCTGAGGTTTAATTTGAACTCAGGTCTTCCTGACTTCAGGGCTGGTACTCTACCCACTGTGCCACCTAGCTGCCCCCATGGAACAATTTTGAATGACTTTCTGTTTTTATGAAATTCTAAAAGTTTTGCATGTTTTTAAAGCATTCTCTACATTTAAATGATAATCATTTCATGAATAAAACATTTGTTTCATGAATAACCATCATTAAACAAAATATAAAAGACTATGAATGGACAGAAAAAGTAATTATTTTTTTCCAAAAATTTTTAAAGAAATCAGTGAATTGTGGCAAGGTGATCATTTAAATACAGCTCATAAACACTTAATATTTATTATTATCCACTGGGAAACATTTATTATTATCCAATATCCAATAACAAGAAATGAAATGAAAATAAAATTTCATTCATTCAAAACATGATTGCATAACTTTACTTAGAATACAGTGTATCATCATGTGTAATACCTTAGCCAAAATAATCAACAAATTTCCTAAGAGATTTCATTTTTTTGCACACCTTTTTGCAGAAATAATTATGGAAATACTGGTTTTGATTCACTCTGCAAAGAAGACAATTATTCAATATATTTTGAAAAGGGTAAAATAATTTCTCATAGCAGGACAGGAACAGGTCTTCAATTTTAACTCTAACTATTTAGGATTTAGACTGTAACAAAAGCAATTCATTTTTAGACAATTAAGCACAAAGGAAGAAAAAGATGAGGCAATGAACTACATTTGGGGAACATTCACAAGTTTTGTGACATTTAAGGATAGAAAATTGCCATGTATTCAGTTCCTGGTAGCTTAGAAAAAGCCAGCAGTAAAAGCACCTCAGGAAGAGAACATTTGAAAGAAAAAATACAACTGGCTAGGGTCAGCATGCTGTGTAGGCGATGACTCAGGAACTGCCAGTATGTAAAAAAATTCAATCCTGTCTTATTGATGAATGACAATATTATTCTGTGACCTTCATTTTGAATTATTGCTGTAAATTCTAGATTTTTCCCCTACCTCTTATGAGTTCAGGTAAGCATTTATTTTTCTGTGATTTAAACTCTACCCTTTCCCTCAAAAGTTTTACAGGTTACTATCAAAAAAGAAGTAATAGAATATTTAAACCAAATTAATTTGAAGTTAATGAAAAGCAATAAATAACAGCAGTCATTCACAGGACATTGTGGAGTTTTTCCACATAGTATTTGTTCTTCATATTTATGATTATCTCTGGCCCTTCAACTTTCTCTTTTTCTCCAAGACCTGTTCATTTTTCATTTAATTTTCTGTCCAACCTTGACCCAAGAATCAACCTGTCTCAATGAAATTTTCTTCTCTTCCTATGGATTTTTGTATTCCTTTCCTAACTACCCCCATTTTCTATAATTATCACCAAAAATTATTGTTTTGATCACATTCTGAAGCCTCTGAACATTCATGGGGTAATGACACAATCATGCTAGTGGTCCATTTCTAAATTTGTGCTTTGTAATTGTAAGTCTTCACAGATGCATGCCAGTTTTACTATTCTTCTCTTCTTGACTAATACTTCATTCTATTCCCTACTGAGATTGTTCCATTCCTTCTCTACTGTCCTTGAATCCTCAATTCCATGCATTCATAGTAGAGGACTTCACCCATAACATTATTGAGGGAAACGAGACAATCTTATGTAAGTAACAATACTCTTTCTCCCCTATCTCTACATCTTTCTGTGTTTTGCTCAGCTTTTCTTTTTCCCTAGAATATAAAAGTATGTTTCACATGATCTTTGCCCTTTATCTTATGTGTTTTTACTATTTGACTAACACAGATCACCAATGATCTTATTATGAAATTTAATGGCCTTTTTGGTGTCTTCTCATTCTTGACTTCTTTGTTGAGTTTGATATTATTACCTCTTCCTTCTTAATACTCTCTTCTCTGTTGTCTTTAGTAATACTATAACTATATAATATTAATTATATATCTCTATTATTTATTCTTTGTTGAGTATTTTTTTTCTCTTTTAGCTTCCTAAATACACAGGTGCTTTAATGCCCTCTTTGGCTCATTTTTCTATTCTCTTTATATCTCTTCTTGTCATCACTCATTTCTATGCATAATACTTTTAGGTCTATCTCAAGCATTAGTTATTTTTCTGAGATCAATCCCGTACCATCATATTCTGGCTGAGTATCTCTAGCTAGATGTCATGTCTGTAACTCCAATTCAAAATATTAGAAACAAAATTTACCATCTATCTAAACCTATCCTTTTGCTAATTTCACTAATATTATTCACTAATACCTGTCATATATGCATAAACTGTGTATATAATAACCACACAAATATGCACACACATATGCATAATGTACACATACACACATACATGCATAATGTACACACACATACATACATACACACATACACACATCTATGTACACACATATAATGTTAAAGCCTTCAAAGTGCTTTACATATATAGTTGATTTTTGGAGGGTGGAAGAAGCAATTAGGGTTAACTAACGTGCTCAGGGTCACACAGCTAGTAAGTGTTTTGTCTGAGGCCAAATTTGAACTTAAGTCCTCCTGACTTTAAGGCCAGTGCTCTGTCCACTGAACCATCTATTTGCTCTGCTTTACATATATAAAGAATAGCTTATTCTGCCACCAAACAATCAGCACTCTCTTCAAACAGGTTTAATTTTTGTGAGAGTTAGTTGATCATTATTTCCATTTGATTATAGTTTGCCTGTGGAATTGTTACTCCAGGAAAATTTCCTAATATAATTTTGGCCTATACCATGTCCACACTTCCTCCAATGTATATAATAAGAAAACCCATTCATATGCAAATATTTAATGTAATAAATTCATAATGCATAAGATATCCTTAATGTTATTTGTGTTTAGCTATACAAAAGACTCCAGGAGTTCACAAACCAATAGTGGCACTGATATAATCATGCTATTTCCAACATACTACTCCATTATTAATCCCAAAGGCATTCTATGAGGCCTTAGACTTCATTAAAAGTGAAAACTATTTTTTAAATAATAATCAGTAATGTGTTGGTAAGTTTTTAACAACCAACTCTATGGACAGGAAAAATTATGCATAATGCATTTTAAATTTTAATCTACATTATTAATATTTGCTTCACAATATCTAAACTATTTATAAAGCAATAAATCAAGCCCTGATTCATAGCACTTGCCAATTTTGAGGTACAGATGCTTGCACTGAAAATCTAACTATCAGATTTCACCATCAGGTACAAGCTGTTCTGTTCTTGCCCATTGTTGTCTGTGAAGTAATTGATGAAATTACAGGATTTCAAGGGGAAGTATTATAGTCAATGGTGTGTAAGAGTGTTCTTTGTTCAGGTTTTGAAATGATCTATTACCCAGTGAGGAGCTTTCCGCTTTTATTGGGTATTAGAAAGGAAATTTTATTTATTTATTTTTTATTGATCACTTATGCAATTATTTTATTTTTTTAATTTTTATTAATACTTTTTATTTGCAAAACATATGTATGGGTAATTCTTCAACATTAACCCTTACAAAGCTTTCTGTTACAAATTTTTCCCCTTTACTCCCCACCCCTACCCTAGATGACAGGATATCCACTACATGTTAATTATGTTAAAATACTTGACAAATTGAATATATGTATACTTATTTCCACACATCATTTTTCTGCATGAGACATCATATCTACGAGAAAGAATAATCAAATAAAGGAAATACAATGCAAGCAAACATCAATAGAGAACATGAAAATATGTTGTTGTCCACATTTCACATCCCTCTCTCTGGGTGTATATGGTTTAGAAAGGAAATTTTTAAAAGTATGGTGATTTTTTTTTCTTTATTACTCATTTAGTAGCCTTGATGTTTCTCAAACAACTTAAGAATATCATAGGGCCTTAGCTATTGGATATTTGACATCTCACAAGATATCCAATGATTGGTTCAGAGTTTCAGCCATGCTCCTTGGTTAAATGTAGTGGTTACTTACTGACTAATCACAATGCTGATTTGTTCTAAAGAATTAAATTGTTCCACTTTTCTGATCCAAGCAGTTTCCCTTTTCCTTAGGAAATTTAGCACCTGCCATCTGCCATATTAGTGCAAGATTTAGTGAGGATGCCCAATATGCTTTAGCCATGTTGTAACTTTTTCTTGTTTTGTTCAATCTTATGGTAGTGTCCAACTCTTTATGACTATGGACTATAGAAAACCGGGCCCCTCTATTTTCCACTATCTCTGACATCCATCCAAGTTTATGTTCATTTGAACATGACACTATCTATTCATTTTATCCTCTGTTGTCACCTTTTCCATTTGCCTTCTGTCTTTTCCAATATCAGTGTTTTTTCCATAGAGTCTCATTTTCTCATTATGTGGATAAAATATTTGTTTCATCTTCAATATTTGATCTTCCAGTGAATAAACTGAATCAGTTTCTTTAAGTATTGACTGATTTGACCTCCTTGTTGTCAAGGGACTCTCAGCTTTGAAATAATTTGCACCATAATTTGAAAATGTCAATTCTGTGTTGCTCAGCTTTTCTTACAATCCAAAAAACTTCACAGCCTTGGTTATATGGACTTTTTTTCTCAAGGTGATACTTCCCCCAACTCAAATGACTCACCAGATTCAGCTGCCCTTAGTAACAGGGATTAGAAGCTTCATTCAGAATACCCAGCATGCTGTTGATATTCAAGAATTTAATTGTGGTCATATATGAGAGGGATTATATTCATTTTGTTTAATACCACAAGTTAGAAGTAGAAATAATCGATAGAAATTGCCAAGAAAGAAATTTAGGTTTTACATAAAGGAAAACTCTCTCACAATTAATCTTATGTAAGCGTCATGGGTCACAGTAAGAGTGAACGAGTTTCCTCTCACTGGAATGTTTCAGGCAAAATAGAAAAGAAAAGAGTTATTGAATATTTGTTAGAAGGGATTCTTGTTTAGCTACAAGTGGCACCAGATAACCTTAAAGGTACCTTACAGCTCCTGACATTCTGTGATTCTCTGGTACCAAACAGACTCTGAATGAGGATTGTACTTAAGATTTTCTTCCTCAAAGACCTGAAAATAATTATCTTAATACTGACTTTATTGTTATTAAATTAGTTATTGAAGAGTCATTATTACATATTGGTCTTAGTTTTGAAACTATATCTGTAGTTTCCATTAATCTTTTCAATTGTTAACATGCTACTCTAGTCTAATGTGTCCTTATATCAGTGATCAACTCTTTGTCATTGTATTTATTTATAATGTCCTTAATAAACCTATATGATCATATTTCAGGGCTTCCAATGAAAGTTCATATCATCTTATTAGTAAATGTAATTTTTTACTTTGATTTATACATATTTTCTGCTATTTCCCTAGGAGTACTAAAACTCTTTTCATATTTTGTTTAGGAAATAGATATCATATGCTAAATTTTTGCAAAATATTTGTCTGTTATGTATCACTTATTTTCTCTGATAATGCCCCTCCTGTTTCAAGATGATAGATGGGTTTTCTAATTGTTATAATATAGTTAAGTAATCTGAAATAGTTAAATTTGTTATTGATAGATAGAATATTAAAATGGCATATCTTTTTTACTACAAATAATTCATATTTATTAAGCTCTTAACAATTGTAAGGTAAAGTATTTCAGGAATAGAGAAAAAATCCAGTTACTCTTCTCAGAAAATTTAAGGCCTAGTTTAGGAAATTTGTTTTTCTTTGAGTAGGTGTGTGAGTGGGGGGTGGGAGAGTCTTATTAGATGAGTGAATAAGCTTGGATAAATCACCGACACTCTGTTTCCTGACCTGTAAAATGACAATGCTGAGTGCTAAAGTCTCTTCTACCTCTCTATCAATGAGTCTTTGATATTGTTATTTGATATTTGATATCAAAAGTACCTGAATAGTGAAGAGATGCTGCCAAGATAGTGTGTGATTAATTGACAAAAGACTTGCATACTTAATAATTACTAGCTAGGATCAGGAGAATTCCCAGTTGTCACAAAATGTGTGTGTGTGTGTGTGTGTGTTGTGTTTCAGAAAAAGTAGGATTTGAGCAGGGTTTAAATGAAGGGTAGACTTTA
>JAJPUD010022313.1:0-21647 GCA_023553655.1 Myrmecobius fasciatus | reverse complement strand
CCTTCAATTACTCCATCATGGTGCCAAATTTTCCTGACAAAGGGACAAGAATTGTCCTAGATCCCAAATGTCTAGTTATTTTATTTTGGCAATAGGCATCTCAAGTTCCAAAGCATTTAATGAGGGAAAATCAAAAGTGGAAGGAGATAATAAGTGGAAACAGTACTGGATTAGAAGTCAGAATCTTCTGGGTTCTAATAACTGGTTCTGCCATAGGCAGTGGGGAACTGGATCAGTCTAGGATTGCCACCCTAATTTTTCAAGTGAGAAAACAGACTCAAAGAGGTGACTGCAAGGTCTCAAAATCCCAGAATTTCATTTTTGACGTTTGTGCTTTAAGATCTCCAGCAAGGGGACATTCGCTAGCTTTCCAGGCAGCTCTTGCCACTTTGGGACAACCCTAAATGTTAGGAAATGATTCCTTACCTCCAGATGAAATCTGCCTCTCTACAACTTTCACTCATTTGTCCTGGTTGTACCCTCTAGGGCCAAGGAGAATGAGATTATTTCCTCTTCCAAATGTCAGCCTTTCAAATACCTTAGCCGTTTTATTGTTTTGTTTTGTTTTTGTTGTTTTTTTGTTTTTTGAGATGTCTATTAAATGAAGACAAACATTTCCTTCATTTCTGTTGCTTTTCCCCTCCCCTATTTAAAGCTCTGTGTTTATTTTGATTATTGCTGTAAATAAGAAGCTGTGTGCTAGCACCAAGAATATTTGATAGTATTAGCAAGGGGAAACTGAGCCTTAAAGAGACCTAGGTATCATGGGAGGTGCAAAATGAAAATATTCCATTCATGGGGGGCAACCTGTATAAAATAAGGAAAGTGAGAAATAAGTTGTCATGGATGGGAAACAAAGTATACTAATTTGATAAGGAGAGAATAATATATAATCATCCTGGAAATAATAAATGAATCCAGACTGTGAAAAACTTTAAATGCCAGACAGAGGAATTGTAGTTTATCCTAGAAACAATCGCTGAAGAGTAGTAAAGAAATGTGGTTTAGGAATATTAATTTCTCAGCTATGCTGAGGATTGGGGAGAGAGAGGGAGATTCAGACAGAAACAGAGAGAGACAGACTAAATGAGACTAAATGCAGAGAAACCAATTAGGAATCTTTCAGACCAGCCCTAGTAAGATATGATGAGGGGTGGAATAAGGGTAATAACTGGATGAACAAAGAGAAGGGGATGGATACAACAGAGTATAGGAAGACTTAACAGAGTCTTGAGGCTGTTGATGACTATGGGGGATAGGACAAATGAGAGCAAAGTGCTGAGGATGGGAACCACACAGTGGTACCTTCAGTAGAAATAGGAAGCTTATACATGTTTAACCTAACTCAGATTGCTTGCTGACTTGACAAGGAAGAAAGGGAGAAAAAATTGAAATACAAAGTTTTGCAAAGGTGAATGTTAAAATCTCCCTTTGCATGTATTTGGAAAAATAAAATACTATTAAAAATAAAATTTATTTTAATAAAAGGAAGAAATAGGGAGCTTATTAATGGGATAAAGTAGGTTTATAGGGGAAAATGAGTTGTGTTTTGGACATGTAGAATTTGAGATGTCTATGGGATATCCCAGTAAAAAAATCTAATAGGTAGTTGTGGTGTGGGACTGGCACTGAGGGAAAGATGAGGACTAGATTAATAAATTAGTGGACTCATTTGCATGGAGTTGATGGTTAACATAGGAGTTGATGAGATCTTCAAAAGATATGATATGGAGTTGGCAGAAAAAGATGGAGTAGAATTTTGGGGAATAGCCATACATTGGAGACAGGTTATGAATAATTAGAGTACATTAGAAAGTAATTAAATATCCATATCTTTAGACTAATGCTCTATCCATTATATCTCTTTAAAAGACTTCTCTTCCAGAAAAGTCATCCTGATTGAGTACTAGCAATACATTTTACAAAAAGCATAGAGCATATAGTCCCTTTCCTCAAAGAGATTATAGTGTAGTAGGATACAAAGCAAATCACTGGGAACAATTACATGCCAGATTTTTGGATTCAGTATAGATAAGAGGAGCCCAAAGAATGGAGAGAGGGTATACAGATATCTCTTTCACATTACACTTTCCACATCATGGTTTCAGTACATTGCAGATCAGTGTAAGAAATTTAATGGGAATTTTTGGGGACTTTTGTAGATGCCACAGATAACAGATGAAGGGTAGCAAATGACAAAAAAAGTATTTTTACTTAACATTGATCTATTGCCTATGACCAAATACTTAATATAAACTTTGTAATAAGGTACTATAAATACCCCATAAAAGAAAATGAAAAAATTCAGACTTATTTTCTGGTATGAAGGGAAGGTCAAAAAATTATGCATGGATTTTCCAGGTCACAGGGGCTTTGCACCCCTAACTTTGGTGATGTGGAAAGGATAACTGTAGTCTATTGTTACTGGATAAAGCTTTATTGAGTAAATGGAACTTAGGTTAAACCTTCATTTCCCTCCCCTTTCAAAGAAATTTGTTTTTGACAACTGAATTTCAGTGTAATAATTTCCTTGTTAATTCTTTGTGTCTATGTATTTTAAAACATTCATGGAAAGGGCCTTATCAGATTTTCAAAGGGATACCTATCCCCCAAAAAAGATTAAAAACTTCAGCCTTAAAGGTATATTATGGAGGGAGATGAAAGATTTCCATAGGAGGAGGAATATAGCATAAAGAAAAGTTTAAAGATAGGAAAAACATGCCATGTTGGGGAACAGCAAGAAGTCTGTAGTCTGTCAGATGGGTCAGAGTTGCAGAATATTGGGAAAGAATATTGGCTTGATTAGGTTGGGCCAAAATAAGAAGGACCTTTAAAGCATGACAGAAGTGTTCAGACTTTGCATGTGGTAGGCTTATAAAATCTTCAGCCAAGAGTGATGTGATAAAAGCAGTATTTTGATAAGTCAAAAAGAGTCTGGCTAAAATACAAAGGGAAGATTAGAAGGGAAAGAGATTTTATAGCTGGGAAGCCCACTAGGCTCTTTCAATGATCCAAGGATGTGGTGATAACAGCTTGGATTAGGGTATTTGGCACTGGAAATTAAGGAGTGGGAATAACTGAGAGATATTTTGAAGGAAGAAATAACAAGACTCGCCAGTAAATTAGGTACAGGAGCTAATAGAGAACTAGAGATCCTTTCAGTTTTTTAAGTCTGGGGAGCAGAACAATACTGTGGTTAACACTGAGGAATGAAGTAGTTTGCAAAGGAAGAGATGGTAATGCTAATTGTAATGTTAAAAAGGCAAGACCCAAATGTTTGTCTTTAGGTACTTAGAACTTTAAAAAAAATTTTTTACCAGGTAGGAGTTATTTCTTGATGTTCTCCAAGAAATCGTTTCATATTCTAAGAAATATCCTCAAAGTACATGTCTGAATGCATGTCAAATACTTTGAACTTGCCTGAAATTTTCCTGGGGCTTTTCAGGAGACTATACTTTGGAAAGATTTACTAAGCAACCAATGTTTTTCCTGAAGGTTTCTCAATAGAATTAGTTACACAAGATCTGCATTGGGATGCTAGCCTCTATGTGATCTTCCTGGAAACTTCAGCCTCTCCTTATCTCTTGGCTTTTTCCCAGTGATGTTCATATGTGTCCAAAACTCCCTATCCTTAATATATTTTCTACCATTCCATATCTCCTCACACTGTCTTCCTATATCTTTACTCCATTTCTCAATGAAATTCCTTGGGGAAAGCTTTCTGTATTCACTGTCTCTCTTCAGTTCTTCTCTTCAGTCTTTGCAATCTGGCTTTTGACCTTATTACCCAACTGAAATTGTTCTTTTCAAAGTTACTTAGATCTCTTAATTGCCAGATCTGATGACCTTTTCTCAGACTTATCTTTCTCAAACTATCTATTGCATATGACACTGTTGATCAAGCTATTCTCTGAGCTGTTCTCTCATCTTTGGGTTCTCATAACACCCCTGCTTCCTGTTTTGCTTCCTGCCTAAATTCAACATTTCCAAGCTGAACTCATTATCTCCCCCACCCCAAATTCTTTCTTCTTCCATACCTCTTTATTTCTTTTATTTTAAATTAAACTAATTTTTTTTTAATTTTTTAACACACATTGCTTTATGAATCATGTTGGGAGAGAAAAACAGCCAAAGGGAAAAACCATGAGAGAGATTTTTTAAAAAACAGAAAAAAGAAGCGAATTTAGCATGTGTTAATTTACACTCAGCCTCCTTAGTTCTTTTTCTGGATGCAGATGGCACTTTCTATCTAAAGTCTATTGGAATTCTTTAGATCACTGAACCACTGAAAAGAATCAAGTCTTCCATAGTTGTTCATCACACATTCTTGCTGTTATTGTGTACAATGTGTTCCTGGTTCTGCTTGTTTCACTCAGCATCAATTCATGTAAATCTTTCCAGGCCTTTTTTAAAATCAGCTTGTTCTTTTTTTTTTTTATAAAACAATAATATTCCATTACCTTCACATATCACAATTTATTCAGCTATTCCTCATTTGATGGGCATCTACTTATTTTCCAATTTTTTGCTACCACAAAAAAGCTGCTACAAACTTTTTTGCACATGTGGGTCCTTTTCCCTCCTTTATGATTTCCTTGGGATATAGTAATGGCACTACTGAGTCAAAGAGTATGGACAGTTTGATGACCATTTGAGCATAGTTCCATATTGCTCTCCAGAATGGTTGGATCATTTCACAACTCCACCAATAAAGTATTAGTGTACCAATCTTCCCACATCCCCTCCAACATTTATCATTATCTTGTCCTGTCATCTTAGCCAAGCTGAGAGGTATGAGGTGGTATCTTAAAAGTTGTTTTAATTTGCACTTCTCTGATCAATACTGATTTAGAGCATTTTTTTCATATGACTATGGATGACTTTAATTTCATCTTCTGAAAATTGTGATTTCATATCCTTTGAACCAAACCTCCCTATTTCTGTTGAAAGCTACTCTCTCCCAGGTTCATTCTCACTTCATCTCACTCAACATACAATCACTTTATATTTCTACAACATTTCTTGGATCTGGACTTTCCCGCTTAAAGTTACCATCTTAATTCAAGTAATTTATCAGCTCTTGCCCAGATTGTCACAACAGCTTCCTCACTGGCTTCCCTTCAATAAGATCCTTCCTGTACTCTGTTGTTTTTAAGCACAGATCTGACCAAATTTGTCCTCTACTCAATAAAACTTAGCATTTCTGTTGTCTCTGGGATCAGATATAAACTTCTCTGATTGATTAGCCCTTCACAAACCTGGCCCCATTCTAGCTTTCCAATATCATTGAACAATCTTTCTCTCATGCCTTGTGATGCAGTATAACTGGTCCCTCTCTCTGCTTTTTATAACTCACATCTCCATATCTTTGCATTTGTAGACATTCATTCCTTCCTTTTCTCCCCATCCTCCTTTAAAACGCATCTCAGACATCACCTACAACATGAAACTCTCTTGTCTACCCCTTTTCCTCCCCTCACATTTGTGCCTTCCTTCCATCCCAGACTTCCTTGAATTTTACTACTTTGGATTTAACCTTTTTATGTTAATTCTATACATATTTATATATGTGTGTGTATGTGTATGTATATGTATGTATATGTGTATATATACATATATAATTATATACATGTGTATATATGTGTTTGTGTATATATATATATAGTGTGTATGTGTGTATATGTGTCTGTGTGTATATATATATATACACTTATATGTGTGTATACACATTTCTTATCTTCCCTAAAAGAATATAACCTCTTTTTAAATATGAATTATCTCAACAATTAAGTGGTAAAATGAATAGAGCTAGGAAAACCTGAATTAAAATATAGCCTCAGACATTTAGCAGCTCAGCATGTCACTTCCTTTCTATAGGTCCCAGTTTCTATAAAATGAAATGGTTGGACCACATAGTTTCTGAGAGTCCTTCCAGTCTGTAATGCTGGACCTTAGTATCCAGTGGCAGAATAAGGGGAAAAAAGGAGACCTTCCATCGGATATTCAGGTGGGAACCTCTGAACAAATCCTCAAAAACTTCTGGTAGGTTACATTTCATAAAGAGAAGCATTACTCCAACCATGTCACAACCACATCACAAATATACTATAATCAAGAGAAGAGCAGTGGTGTGCTGTAGCTAAAATGTGGGATTTGGAATTAGCGAATCTCAGTTTAAATTTGAGGCAAGTCCCTTAACTTCTCTCCATCTTATTTCTCTTTGCTATAAAATTGGGGCATTGCTTCAATTGGAGAATGGCTGAATAAATTATGGTATATGAATATTATGGAATATTATTGTTCTGTAAGAAATGACCAGCAAGATGATTTCAGAGAGGCCTGGAGAGGCTTACATGAACTGATGCTGAGTGAAATGAGCAGAACCAGGAGATCATTATACACGGCAACAACAGTACTATATGACGATCAATTCTGATGGACATGGCTCTCTTCAACAATGAAATGTTTCAAACCACCTCCAATTGTTCACTGAAGAAAGCCATATACACCCAGAGAGAGGGATGTGAAATGTGGACCACAACATAACATTCTCATACTCCTTGATTGATGTTTGCTTACATTGTGTTTCCTTTATCTGATAGATCGTTTGTGTAGATAAGATTTTTCTTGCACAACAATGATAAGTTTGGAAATATGTATACATATATTCGATTTGCCAATATTTTAACATAATTAACATGTAGTGTATATCCTGCCATCTAGGGGAGGGGTGGGGAGTTGGGGGGAAAAATTTGTAACGGAAAGCTATGTAAGGGTTATTGTTGAAGAATTACCCACACATATGTTATGCAAATAAAATTAAAAAAAATTGGGGCATTGTTCTAAATGGTCTTAGAGGCCACATTCAGATCTCATTCTGATTCTAAAAACCAAACCTCCACCTTAAAACTCAAACCCTTTCAGAATGTTGTTTAGCCAACTGCCCATTTATGCCTTTGTTTCCAGGGAACTGACTGTGTGTTTATATTGTTAGTTCTCCTAATTTGTTTTCATTAATGGAATCAGTTTTATCTATGTAAATATTGAAATAAGACTTTTCATTACTAACACTCAGCAGGGATAGTCACTGAATCATTTTTCAAGAGCTAGAATTCACAAAAAAGTTTCATCTCATTCTGTACTCTCCCATCAAAGTATTGCTAATTATAACAGTTTTACCTACTTCTTGAAAAATTAAAGATATATAAAGTGGAGGTCAGTCGATCAAAAAACATAAGTATGTGTTCTATTCCAGGAATTATGCTAAGCACTACAGATAGATAAAAAACAAACAAACAAAAAACAGTTCCTGCCTTCTAAGAACTTAAATTTTATCAGAAGAAACAGCATGTGCAAATTATATAGTTACATATAATGTATATATATGCAGATATTTCAGTTATTATTTAGCCATTTTTCAGCCATGTCTGACTCTTCATGACATCATTTATGGTTTTCTTGGCAAAGACACTGGAGTGGTTTGGCATTTTCTTCTCCAGGTCATTTCACAGATAAGGAAATTGAGGCAGACAGTGTGAAGTGATTTGCCCAGATTCACACAGCTAGTTAAGTATCTGAGCTGGATTTAACCTCAGAAAGATGAGTCTCTGACTCAAACTTGGAGTTCTATCCACTGTACCATCTAACTATCATATACAAATCAGGAAGGAAATACATTTAAAAGAAGGAACTGTTTGCCATTTGGCAAGGAGCAGGGGTCTATTGTTGGATTCTCTCAGCACCCTAAACACACGAACATCAGATAGAATTTATCTACTAGAGTTTTGTCTTCACCCCTCTCCCTAGTCTACTAGGGATGTCTAAATCTCAGTTCAAGATTGAATTTCAAGAAGAGTAAATAGATCATATCTCTAGTTTCACTGTTTCTTCATGTAGTCTATGATAGACACTCTTTATCCACTTCGTTTTTCCTGTGTGGATGGTTAGGTCAAGCCTTTTTGAAGAATTATGGACCTCCTTTTAAGAGGCTTTGTATTGTTCTACAACTTAATGGGAATGGAATGATATCCACAAAAAGCTTCTGAAACATCTCATCACTTGTAAGGAATCCCTTTCAATTTGGACTTGTTCACATCCTCTGTAAATCCGAGACTTTTACTGAATACTTGTTTCTATGTTTTATGACTTTTCTGATACTATCAGAGATTAGTGAAACAAAGTTGTCTCTATTATATGCTTCAAAGAATTTTGTATCATTTCTATATCTTGCATCTTTTTTTGGAGGAGAGCCTTTGAAGTGGTTTTTTCCTACCGTATCAAATGCTTTTTATAGCATATATAACATATACAGAATATATAAAGGATATAAAAACTATATTTTACATAGAAATATTAGAAACTTCATTGCTTTTCTATAATAGTCTTATTTGACCTAGAGCTCAAAGATGCTTTAGAGATCATAGAATCATAGCTTTATAGCTGGCAGAAACCTATTATGTAAGAATTCAGTTCCTTCAATTTATGGGCATGGGAACTAGGGCCCCCATTTGACTAAGGCCAAAACACACACTGCTGGACCCAGATGTGGTCTTCAGAGTCTCAAGATGATGTTCTATCCATTATAATCTCACAGCCTCCCAGTCTTGTCCTTTTCAGACCTTCCTTATGCCTTTTTGTGTTTCTTTGTTGTCATTGTCTTGTCTATTATATTCATATACCTTTTATTGTGTGGACAGTGTTTTCTTAAACAGAAAATGACATTTAGTATTTGCCAGTTAATACGTGAATTGATGTTATTATCAGTCCCTTTTGTTCACAGTAGACAAACTCAAGAGTATTGTGCAAAGTATGTTTCCTTGTATAAATAAAACTTTTTTCCTATCCCTCCTCCTTCCTCCAGCTATACTTTTTTATTTTAAAAAAGAATTGGCATCTATCTAGATTGCCATCATTTAGTCACAATAAAATCTGGAATCCACATTTTCCCCGTCCTTTACTGTTAAATTTGGGTCCTACTCTGTGGCAGTGCATGCAAATATGAAACAGGAAAAGTAGAATAGCTGCCTTCAGTGTCCACATCTTTTCCTTTAAAAAAAAAAGCAAAACCTGATCTCAGGAAGGACAAAAGTTTGGAAGCGAAGGAAGAAGAGAAGCTACTTTTTATGGAAATGTTTTTGAGGGGATCTGAAAGTAGAACCCACCAACATTGTTCTGATTTTTGACCATATTTCTGATATACATAAAGTCTGGAGCTTCTTGTAATGAGTTGTAATATTCCCAGAGTGAAGTGGGGTAGTGTTATATTAAGCCTTTTCTTTGTTGCTGTTCCTTCCCTGACCTTAATCATTGGTGGCTTACATTTGCAGTGAGTCCATTCCCTTCAAACAAGTGTACCCTGCTTTGAGCTACTTCTGCCCCGCAGACCTGAAAGAAACCAGAGTTTGATGAAGGGGACTTTGGGAGGATCGGACTCTCTCAGTACCCCATCCAGACTGGAATGTATTTCCAAACAGGATTTCAAAGGTGTTTATTTACAGGTGTTGGTTAATCCAGCACTACTGAAGCTCTCTCTCTCCCTCTCTCCATCTCCCTCTCCCCCCTCTTTCTTTTCCTCTCTCCTCCCTCTCTCTGTCTCTCTCTCTCAATCTTTCTGTCTCTTTCTCCCTTCCTCTCTCCCCCCTCTCTCTCTCTCCTTCTCTCCCTCTCTCCTTCTCTCTCTGTAACAAACACACAGAAAGGGACGGACAGAAGGACAGAGGTGAGAGCAGAAGCCAGCATGTTTCAGGTTCCCTAAGCAATTTTCCTGTTTTCCAGGCAGGAAACCAGCTTTGCCCCATGCGACCATGGCAACAGCTCATGGTTCGGTCTTCAGGTGTGTGATGACATATTCCACCCTGCTATTGTCAGAGAATCTAATTACATCAGAGTCAGTGTTAGCCCCATTGGTCACACTCATTGGTGTTTTTTATTTAATCAGTTGCACTTAAAGGCAGATAGACTCAGAAATGCATTTTCCCTTTTGTTCCCTGCCTCCGTGCCCGATCCAAGATAGCTGCCAGTTTTTATTTGAGATAATGAGTGATCCCCAATTGTTTCTTTTGTTTTTCTCCTCTGCAGATGCCGTTCCTATGAAGATTGCTGTGGGTCAAGATGCTGTGTGAGGGCTCTGTCCATACAGAGGCTTTGGTATTTTTGGTAGGTCACCTCTTACTACATAATTAAAGAGGAAACATAGTCATGAATCAAGAGTCAAGATTGCAATTAAGAAGGTCTGAGTTCAGACCTTATCGCCTATGCCATCAATGAGATCCTAAATAAGTCATTTAAATTATTTGAGCCTCTTTCTTATTATAAAATGGAGGGATTCAACCAAATGACCCCTAAACTGGCCCTAAATCTTATGATGCTCAGTATCTAGCCACTGCTTCCCAATATGACTGATTGCCAAGTATGGATGAAGGCAGAGTCCCATTAAACTAACCTGCCTTATCCCTTGGGTGTTGTATTATGGACAGTCTTTTGTACAGGAAATAAAATTTTCAAATGATTACTTTGATGTTGACATCATCACCAGTCATGAATGGCTTTTGGTACCCAGAGAACAACATTGGAAACCTGGTTCTATTCCCATGTCCTTCAGCTCTTCTCTTTAACTTACTTCAGTAGTCAAATTTCAAAGAAAGATGCACTGCTTCTTGCACATAATTTTCAATAGTCTTGATGAGTTGCTGTGGCCTGGAAAAAAAAAAAAAGATCATCTAGCTTGATAGTAAGGAGCTTTCAAAGTCGTAGCTGGTACTTGGACCCCAAACACAATCAATTCCCAGACTCCTCCCTCAAAGCCTTCCTAGCTTGATAGAATCTGCCTGATGTCCATTTCCAGAGCTAGGAAAAAAAGGTATCAAGGGACTCTTGAAGTGCTTGAAAATGAGAAACTGCTTCATATTTTGCTCTCGACCAATTTCTGAAGTAGGGCTACTGCTTAATAGCCTAAGTGGAAAGAGGAATTAGTATTCAACAAATTAAAATAATACTAATTTTCTTATCTTGAGTTTCAGGTCACCTGGAAATCTTTTTTACACTGAATTAATTCAATTTAACAAATATTTATTAAGTGTCTATTATGTACAAGACTGTAAGCACTGATGCAGATACTGAAATGAGAAAGGCTGAATGCCTGCACTCAAATAGTTTCCAATAATTTCTAGTTTCCTTAATCTTATCTGTATTGCCTGTGAAGTTTTTGCATTTTATTTTTTGTATTTCAAAAATAATAATTTATTTTCTTTCCCTCCCATTTCCCCACCCAAAAAAATTGACAAAAAAGTCATGTAATAAATATGCATAGCATATGCACAGTCAAGCAAAGCTAATTCTCACATCAGCCATGTCCAAAAATGTGTCTCATTCTGCATCCCGAGTATGTCACCTCTTTGCTTGATGTTATCTTTAGGACAATGGTGTTGGTAACTCCCTATCTGTATGGCTCTGTCACTCAGGAGTCAACGATGACACACTTTGAGGGGGAGAAGATACAGTTTTAGTTTGGAGGCAGGGTAAAGCTGCCTCCTTATGGGATGTCCAATTAAAAAATTTAAATTAGATGTTTTCAAGATCCAAGAATTATGACTATAGGTAGAAGTGTCCCTCTAAAAATTTATTTGATTTTTGTGAGCCATAGCAGACAAAATAATGGGGTTAAAGGGGTGGTTGTTTCTTTTCCATATGCCGGGGATACTTGAACACGTCTGAGAAAGGAGGAAAGAAAAAAAACTTTCTCTTACACAGAAAACATCTGTCAAGCACCTACAAAGACATTGTGCTAGGCACTGGAGATATAAAAATGAAAAATAATATTATCTTTATCTTCATGGAGTTTGCAATGGTAGTGGATAGGTATAGAGATAAATATTATATGAGGTAGAATATAATAATAGCAAAGGAGACATTCAGACAAAGTTCTGCAGGAAAATTTGAGGAGGAAAATCACTTTCAGTAAGAGTTGGGATAGGGGAATGAATAAAGGGGATATAATAAGAATTGAGGTAAGAGAAGAATTTCAGTAGGTAGAGACAAGAGGAGGTTGGGGGGTGCTGCATTCTAACTATAGGAAATGGACAGCTTGATTTTATCTTTTCTCATTTTTTTTTCCTTTACCATTAACAGATTCTTTTCCATATAGATTAGAAGAAAATTTATTTGAGGCAAAAATCATTTTAGAAACTGCCAGTACCCTGACCTGAAGGGCATCTGCCATGTCCACTTGCTACCTTGGCTAAATGTCCTACTTATAGTCTCCTTGGTGCTAAAGTAGTCTCCCTTGAAGCCATTGTAGTGAGAGGAAACCAGCTTCCCCTATAGGATGGGAGCGATTTCAGGTTCTCATTCCTTCTATAATAGACCTCTCCTTCCTTGATTCCTGACATATCCCCACGAGAGATGTTTAGAGCACTTTATTCCAACCAAACACAAATAACCTGGATAATGATAACATACTTAAATATTGGCAGTTCTAATCGGTTACAAATTCAAAGAATTAAAGAATATTGGAGCTGGCAGGGATCTTAATGCATAGAGACACTAATCCTAGCTCTGTGACTATGGACAGGCGAACTCAACCTCTCAACACCTGAGTTTGCATGCTTTAGTCAGTCAATCAACCAGCAAACATTTATTAAGCATGTGCCAGTGCTAAGTGCTGGGGATACAAATAGAAGCTAAAAGACAGTTCCTTCCTTCAAGAAGCTTATAGTCATAAAAAGGAGCTGAAAAATCAGGTTGAAAACCCAGTAACTCCAGTTCTCAAGTTATGAACCATGAATCAGTCATCTCTGCCATTGTCCTTGGATTGAGTTTTTCCATCCTCTACCTTACATTTCCTCTACAATGCTGTAACTTTCCATTAGGGATAGCCATCTGTAACCTCCTTGAAGGCAGAAACAATTTTTGCTTTGTATTTTCATCCTTAGTACCTAGTACAGTACTTGGCACAGAATAAGTGCTTAATAAAAGCCTTTTCATTTATTCATAGTGAGGACTTCTCTCACAAAAATTTTATTGAGTAGTATAGTTACAAGTATCCTTAATTGACAGATGAGGCTCAGAAAGGTTAAGTGATTTGGTCATAGTCACAGAGGTTGTTAGTATTAAAGTCAGATTCAAACTGAGCTTTTCTGGGTTAAAAAAAAATATTCTTTTTTTCCCCAATATCCCTAAAAATCCAAGGCCACTACAAATTTACCATTACCCAATCATGAAAATATCACCTGATTTCTCTTATTCCCAAATCATTGTCCCCAAGCTTAACCCCGTCATTGTAGACTTTTCCCACACCAATTATGTGTACTAGTCTTACATATCCCTTGCCTTAAATTGGGCTGAACACTGTTGCTAGTCCAGTACAGTAACCACAACTACTCCCTTCTGGCTTCAGCTACTGGACCAGCAGGATTTCCCTCTGCTCTTTTAACTGCCTCAGGAAATTCTCTGATTTCATTTTAAAGTCATCTGTCCTTGATTCAAAACTACAGAGTTTTGGAAACAAAAGGAAGAATACCATCCTTGATTAGCAAATTCAATTCACAACATATGAAAGTATCACCACTTATTGGGAAAGGGAGCAAAGGGCTGGTTTCTCCTGTTTTCTGGTTTGCAAAGTACAATAGATTGATAGAAAAAGCACATTTACTCCTGAATTTCTGGGAAGGTCTCCAAGACAGGACAATGAAAAGGAGTATCTCACAATCAAAACCATAACTCACAGCACTTCAAAGAATTGTAGCTTCTTATTAAATTCCCTCTGCCTTTCCCTTAAATTCTTTTTATCTCTTTTCTCCCATTTTTCAACTTCACATGCTTCATTCTCTACATCAACTTATTTTTCTTTCAAGGTATTCTGCTCAGGATCCTCACCTTCAAGAATGAGTGACCATATCTACTGACAAGCATCTCAGCCCTGTCTCCAGCCTGCTGTGAGCTTTTTTAAAAAAAACAATTCAGTTGAGGAAACCAACAGTGAGCTCTGTCATGAATTTCCTTAGTTCTTTTGATGGATGTGACAATGTCTTGTTTCACCTGTTGGAGGATAGGAAAATGTCATCTAAGAAAGAAGAAATTGAAGGAAGCCAAGATTTATGTCAAGGAAAAATCATAATTGGAGATCATAGAGTGATAACTTTAGACCTGGAAGGGACCTAAAAGACCATCTAAACCAACCCTCTTTATTTTATTGATGAGGAAACCAGGGTTTATAGAGATTGAGGAATTTCTCCAGAATTGCACAGGGAATCACAGTAAAGAGATTTGAATCCCCATCCTCCCACCTAAAAATCCAAAATTCCTTTTATATGTTTGATTTTCTTTAGTCATTACAGTTTCTAATTGGGATGACTTAGCCCCATGGATATTGATCAGAAGAACAAATAATGAATGGGAAGGAAATAAAGAAGTTTGATCAAACAAATTGTACCATTCCTTCCAGCTATTATTCCAATGTGAACACATAGTTCATATTTCTATAATAATGTTATAATTTACAAAGCAAGTTTCCATATGTGAAGGAGGGGGTACAAACATCATTAGCCCACTTCATAGAAGATGAAACTGAGAGACTCAGAGCCCTTGCCCACTCACAAGGTTAGGGAATGACCAAGCTTGACATTGATCTCTGACTTTGAGAACAGCACTGTTAACTCCCACACTATAGGAACTCAGCTGTCACCCAAGTAGAAATAACTGGCAACTCTCATTATTACTCATATTAAATGCTTCTCAAACTCTCCCAGGGCATCCCATGTGATTATCAATGAGTCCTTTCCAGAGAGATTGGGCTTTGAAGGAATAGCAGTTCCCTTCTGGGATCCCAGCACCTTGGATTTACATTACAGGTTTGGATAATTGAATATCCTGAGGGCCATCCTCCTGCATGCTTCAGATCCATCTGTGGCCTGTGATTGCTCTACTACTTGACCAGGGCTGGCAGATTTGCAAGGAAAAGTCCCACTGAGGTTTCATGATTTGCATTTAATCTCATCAGAACTTTTCCACAAAGAGTTTTTTTTTCCTCTTTTTCCTTTTGCTACTTTTTTTTCACTGCTATATCTTTAGGGTAGATAGCTGCTCTAAGTATGATATGGGCTGATTGTGAAGACCTAATATCACAAAGTAAACTGATGGCAATGAATTGTGGAGTACAGTATGTCTGAGTCTTGGAAATGATTCACATTGGCCTTTCAGTTCTAATCATCATTTCTGTCTTTATGGAAGAGCAAAACCTGGAAGTAAAAATGCTTTAAGTTTCCATTGTGCTTTGACAATTACGAATAACCCAATGAGGTAGAGAATAAAAAATTTCCAAGTCCCCATTTTTCACATGAAGAAGCTGAGGCACAGAGGACCTCAAAGTAATCACTTATGGTTATATAGCTAGGAAATGGCAAAATTCAGATAGGAATATGCGCTTTTACTTTTGGTCTTGTGCTTTTTCCCATCAAACTATGATGCACTGATCCAATTCTATCCATACCATTTGTGTTTTATTTTATTTATTTTCTTTGTCCTGATGACCAGAGGTATCATAAGATTAGAATTTATGTCAAAAGCTGGTTTCAAATCCTATCTCAGACACTTATTACCTATATGATCTTAGGCAAATCACTTTTCTCTGTGCCTCAGTTTACTCATCCATAAAATGAGGAAGTTAGACTATCTGGTTTGATGGCACTTTCCATCTCTAAGTCAATGATCTCTCCACCTAATATTTGAGATTTTTAGTAATGAACACTAAATATGAATGTGTTTAAATATACACACATATATGGCTTCAGATCATCAATCAAAATCACTTTTCTCAATAAAAAGGACCTTTTATTTTCTCAGCAAAGGAGCTATTCTCTTAAGACGTGAGGCAAGACAGAGAAATTCAGGCAGTTATATTGATTGACCTTTGCAACTGGAGAATGGAAAGTTGAGTAGGCAACAAAATTGATTTGTTTTAGAAAATAGCATACCCAAACATGACATTACAAGTGTTTTCTCATATTTTGATTATTTTAAATCTTTAGGCTTACTAACTGACTCATTTGATGTCTTGGTTAGTTTTGTTGAACTAGTTTTTTTTCAACTCTTCTTTATTCTTTTAAAAATTAAAGGGGATGGTTTTTTAATTTTAGGACTGAGGACCAAGGGAAAAGATGAGGAAATTTATTTCTCATTATTCCTTTAAGTCCAGTCATTCTCTTGCTATTTAAGTTTGTGCTCTTATCAGAGTTTTTTGATTACGCTGGTGACATTGATCCAGAGACCAAATAAATGAGCAGAGAAGTCTGGCTCAGGATTCCCTGAGCCAGGTAAAACTCATCTCATAATGTTGCCTAGCAACCCTGCTCTAGATCCCAAGGATCAAGAACACCTCGGAACCTGAGCGTTGCCCAACACATTTTCTTGGAACAAGACAGTACTATCATTGAGGGTATAGGACTATGAGTCTGCCAGGATTCTGGATCCCCTATACTCCTCTTCTTGAAAGGTAGGGTTTCTAGTCCTTTGTGTTGACAGTGATTGTGTACCAAGAGGATTCAGTAATGGAGCAAAGATACTTTTTAAAGGGTTCTGATTTTCGTCTTTCAGGAGCATCCCGGGTCCTGCCTTTCCTGCATCACCCACCCTCTGACCCAGAACCCAATCCAACTTGCATTTTGGTCTTCCTCTTTCTTCAGGTTTCTTCTGATGATGGGTGTTCTCTTCTGCTGTGGAGCTGGCTTCTTCATTCGCAGGAGGATGTATCCACCGCCACTAGTTGAAGAACCAACTTTTAATGTATCCTACACCAGGCAGCCCGCCAACCCAACAGCAGGTCAGCCATCAGCTGTCAATGTCATGTTCCCTCTTACCTTTGAGTATGTACTTTTTTGTATGGCATCAGTAGGGAATATATAAACACATATGTACACACGAAATATAAATTCAAGCTTCATCTTTTAAAATTCCCTATCAGGTGCTTGTTGGAAGGTTACTTCATGACGTGGTTTTAAACTTCATGTAGGAAGCACTTGCTTTTGACAGTTCATACAAACTTGGTTTAACACTTTTTAAATCCACAGGAAAACTGGTTTATTCTGTCAGGCAATCAGTTAAGTAGTACTTACTATGTGCCTGGCACTGTGCTGTGTTAGTGATACAAAAAAGGCAAAAGACAACCCCTGCTTTTGAGGAAATGTCAAATTCTGATGTTTTGCCAAGAAATCCCAAGAGTCAAAAAAAGACTGAAAATGATTAACCCACAAATTTCCAAGGAGCCCACAATCCTACAGGAGAAACAAATAACTATATATGTACAAGTTATATTCAAGTAAGTGAGATAATAGAGGAAAAGCATTAAGGGGATCAGGACTTCTCAAAGAAGGTAAGATTTTGGCTGGCACTTGAAGAAGGAAGCCAGGGAATCTAGGAGGCAGAGATGAGAAAGGTCAAACATGAGGTTCAGCTATTGAAAATACCTAGAGTCAGCAGTGTCAAGTAAAGAACAGCAATGAAGCCAGTGTTGTTGGAGAGGAGAAAGGTTGATGGCCTCTCCTGAACAACGAAGATGAATTTACATGGGATGCAGAGAACATCTTTACTGGAACTCAATTCATTCACTATCTTTATTTGCAGAACTTCCTGGAAGTATGTCAGACATATGATTCTTCCATTGGAATTATGGTTACTATCATGATATTTTTTAAAGAATATTTTTAGATAGATCAAATACTATAGGTCAAAAGGAAATGTTGGGAAATAGTGTGAATATTCCAGCAAGAATAGATTTATTTGTTCATTCATTCATTCATCTACATTTAATTACTAAATATCTTATATATAACATCTCAAAGTTAAAAGGAAATGTTGGGAAACAATGTGGATATTGCAATAAGGATGGATTTATTTGTCCATTGATTCATTCATTCACTTTTAATTGCTAAATATCTTATACTTAACTTCTCAAGATCAAAAGGAAATCTTAGGAAACAGTGTGGATATTGCAGCAAGCATAGATTTATTTGTCCATCCATCCATTCATTCATTTACATTTAATTACTCAATATCTTAAACTTAACTTCTCAAGATTAAAGGAAATGTTGGGAAACTATGTGAATATAGCAATAAGCATAGATTTATTTGTCCATTCATTCATGAATTCATTCATATTTATTTACCAAATACCTTATATTTAACTTTTCAATGCTCTAAGAAACTGTTAGGACTAAATTACAATTGCCAATCTACATTGGACAGAATTCTCACCATGAGAGTTTTTGCTACTGACAAATCAGAAATCTAGCCTCTATCCTTCCCCCATCCAAAAAATAAATCCCATATAAATTTGTACAAAAGTTGTCACCAAGATGAAAAGAAAATGAATCATTTATTCCAGGGATTCTTAAACTTTTTCCACTTGTGACTCCTTTTCCTTTCACCCAAGAAATTTTTACAAGAGCCTAGGGATATATAGGTAAATAAAATAGGAGTTTAGAGATCTTTCTATTAACTCTTTAGCCTGGCATTTTAAGCCACTTTCTTTCTCACAGACTTTAGAAGTTAGTCTAAACTAACTTCAAGCTTATTATTCTAATTCTCCAGCCAAAGCAGTTTACGCAATTTCCTCCAAACTTATATTGTAGATTCTCACCTCCTACCTCCTATCTACTAACTGTATGGTCCTAGGAAAGCCAGTTAACATTTGATTGCCTCAAGTTTCTTAATTATAAAGTGGGAACTATAATAGCTCTTACCTCACAAGGTTGTTGTTGAGGATCAAATGGGATACCATTTGTAAAACAATTAGCACAGTGCTTGGCACATAGTAGGGGCTTTATAAATACCTTCTCCCTTTGTTCAGTCAGTCTCGTTTCCAGAATGCCCTGCTCCCAAACTCAGCTCTTCTTGTTGACATCCTGGGAAGTTCAAGGACCTGCTCGGTTATTACCTCCTCTCTGAAACCTTTCCTGATCTTCCCAGATGGAAGCATACCTTATATAACTGATCTCATAGCTCATTATATTCCTGAATCTGCATCTCCCCCTACTGGACTAATAACATCTTGAGGGCAGTGTTTATGGAATATTTATGCATATCCTTCCTAAGTATGACTTCAGAACGAACATCCTCCCATCAAGATAAGTACTATACCTATGATTTCATGACTATAGGGAGCATCGCCCATAATAAGAAATTATTAACTTTGTTGAATGAAGAATGAATTCATCAGACCTCATCTATAAAATCGGCATAATTTTTAAAATGTTCCTTGTAGGAAGAGCTAAAGAAGTTGATAGATTCATAAAAATTTAGAATTGAAAGGGCTCCCTCTATATCATCTCTTTACAAATTTCATTGAGTTGAATTGAACTCAGGCAGATGTCCAACTTTTGGAGCCTCAAACTCTATTTCTGTCATCTTGTAAAATGATTAACCCCTAATTATAATTGGGATTATAATGCCAAAAATCAGAATGCTGGGTCTTCTGGAACCAAAATGTTTAGATGCTTATCAGAGTATGTCAGGAAATTACCTGCATCATCTGGGTTGACTGTGATGAACAAATTGTTCAAATTAGAACTTTGCCCCAAAGTCTGCTGAAATGAATGAAAAACAGGACGGGAGATGGGAATATTATTTTTCAAAAAGGATTTTTAGTGTGTCCTGGCCAAGTGATAGTGCTCCAAATGGATATCTGTCTAGTTGTCATGCTTGAAATGGAGTTGTGCAAATTAGGACAATTAGCCTAAATGTCCAGTGGCTCCCAATTGCCTCTTGGATCAACTACAGAATGCTGTGTTTGGCATCCAGAGCCCTTAGCTTGCACCTGCTTTTCCAGTCTTACTCCCCAGCACATATTCTTCAGTTCAATGACACTGGCTTCCTGGCTGTTCCATGAACAAAATGGGCCATTTCTCATCTCTGGACATTCTCTCTGTCTTTGTAATCTCACAGTTTAACATGGTGTCTGGCCTATAATAACCATTTAATAAATACACATTGATTTGATTGATTGATTAGTTACTTTCTGAGGATGAACTAGAAGTCCCAGGGTCAAATTCAGACTCTTAAGATCATTCACTTCTTCTGGTTTTGGTTTCCCTACTTGCAAAATATAAAAGCTGGACTAGATACTTAAATATCTTTCCAGCTAGGAAACCACTTATAACTATTTACTTAATACCCATCAGGAGCAAGGCACTGTCCTAGGTACTGAAGAGCACAGAAAGAGAAGACAGACACATTCCTTCTATTAGAGTAGCATAATACAAGGTAGTAAGTACACAGTGTTGTTTGGTGCAGGAGGGGTCCAGGGGAAGAGAGATCTTATCCTATTTTGTGGAAATGAGAGAGGGCCTTCTGATGGAGGTAATATTTGGAATAGGTCTTCAAGTATATGAAAGATTTTGGCTAGGAGAGATGAAGAGGACAGAAGACAAGTATTCTGAGTACATTTTGATGGAATTAGGTATCTAGCTTCTGTTCACCCAAAGGCACAAATACATGTTTATTGCATATTCTAGGTGTGTGTATTATTTATGCACACATGTGTGTATATGTACACACATAAACACACACGTGAATTGGTATGTGTATGTATATACATGTAAACATAAATGTGTGTTTGTTGTGTGTGTGTATACATACACATACAATATACACATACATACACATATTATCCCAAAGCAATTCCCAGTGCTGGGATATGTGCCAGGCTTGGTCCCATACTCATGAGCTTCTCTTAGCGACATACATGGAGTCCATGCCCTCATAGGTCAGGACTTATCTCCAGTGGCATATTTTGATTGAAGCTTTTCCTGATTCTCCCAGCTGCTAGTGCTTCCTTTCTTCCCCCTCACTGCCCAGGTTAGATTATATTTACTTTGTATGTGTCTGTCTATACCTAGATAATATATATAATATTACATATTATACATAACATGTATATTATATAATGTAAATGTCATATATATTATATAGTATAGGTAATGTGTTATATATATTGTTTTTCTATTAAACTGTAAGCTTCTTGAAGGCAAAGATGGGTTAACTTTTGTTTTTGTACCCTTAGTGCCTAGCATAGTGCCTGGTACACAGTAGGTACTTAATAAATACTTGTTGGTTAATGGAGGCAACTGTAACTGCAGGTCTCGTGGGATTGCATCTAGATACCCCCAAAAGGATAGGCTGACTCAGTTCCTGAGACTGTTCAAGCTGCAGAAACTCTTCTATTCCTCTTTTGTAGACAATCTCCTCCCATAAAAATTATACAAAGTCCAGGTTTAAAATGAAAAAGTACAATTAGAAAACACTGAAAAGTGTGGGCTTGACCCCTTGGTTTCTCTGACTGAAAGTTAACAATAGTTGGATGAGTCAGAGCTATTCATTCCCCTGTACCAACCAAACATATTTCTAGCTTGTGGTTTTCTTTCTTTCTTTTTGATGTACAAATATCCTTACATGCTCCTGTTCATCCTTTTTATTGGCAAGAGCAGCTTGTTCACTTCCCGTTATCTCCACCACAAACTAGTGAAATATTTGGAAATGGGATTTTTAAAAAAAATAATAGTTGCTAAATCACACATTTCCTGAACAAAATGAAGATGTTCAATTTGTTACCAGTCTGTTAGTGTCTTAATCTCTTTGATGGAATTTTCTGGAGAGAAAAA
>JAJPUD010022312.1:7307-21650 GCA_023553655.1 Myrmecobius fasciatus | reverse complement strand
TCCCTAATTCATCCATGAATTTGAGGCCTGTTCATTTAACTGGTTTACTCCATCTGCCAAGACCATGTTACCAGGGTGTGGCTGCTGCAAATGCTAATATTCTTGGAGCCACAGGTGAGAGTTGGGTGACAGGTGAACACTTTTGATTATTGATTTAGAGAGCCAAAGGGAATTAGGTTTAAATCCATTGTCTGGTACAAGCTAGCTGTGTGATTCTGGAAAAAAATGATGGAAGCAAATCTCTTAGACTATAAGTAGCAGAGAATGTGCAAACTTGCATTTATAGGAGGAGCTTATCATAAAGAAAAACACTTTAAAGTTTAATTGCTATAAATATTTACTATCTAAAAAAACACATTTATTATATTAACTTAAGTATATACATACTGTTTTCCCCAAACAGATAATAAATACCTTTGGAGAGAAAGAATGTTTTTATTCCCAGGACTTAGAATAGTTCCTGGTAGATAGTTTCATGCATGTTATTCTCAAATTTCCCACGCTTGTGAAGTCATTTTGAATCCATATGAAGAAATTTTTGGAAAGAGACCAATGAAATAAAGAGAAGAAAAAGAATTGGGCATCCAACTAAAAAGCTAGAAAAAGAATAAATTAAACCCCCCTAATTAAATGTCAAATTTGAAATTCTGAAAATAAAAGGAAAAACTAATAAAATGGAAAGTTAAAAAAAATTATTGAACTAATAAACAAAAGTAAGAGTTGGTTTTATGAAAAAAAAATCCAACAAAATAGATAAACCCTTAATTTGATTGGAAAAAGGAAAAAAGAAAAATTGTTAGTATCAAAAATGAAAAGAATGAATTTTCCACCAATGAAGAGGAAATCAGACCAATAATTAGGAGCTATTTTGCTCAACATAAGCCAATAAATCTGATAATCTAAGTGAAATGGATGAATACTTACAAAAATACAGATTGCCCAGATTAACAGAGGTGGAAATAAATTACTTAAATAGTCCCATTTCTGAAAAAAAAAAAAAAAAAACTATTGAACAATATATTAATCAACTCCCTATGAAAAAGTCTTCAGCACCAGATGGATTTACATGTGAATTCCACAAAACGTTTAAAGAACAATTAATTCCAATACTATGCAAACTATTTGAAAAATAGGGAAAAAAGAAATCCTACCAAATTCTTTTTATGTCATAGGCATGGTTCTGATACTTAAGCCAGATAGGGTCAAAATATAGAAAGAATATTATAGACCAAATTCTCTAATGAATATTCATGGAAAAATCTTAACTAAAATATTACCAAAGAGATTAGGATTTATACCAAGAATGCAGGGTTGCTTCATTATTAGGAAAACTATTAGCATAATTGACTATACCAATAACCAAACTAACAAAAATCATATGAGCATCTCAATAGATAGAGAAATGGCATTTGACAAAAATCCAACATCCATTCTTATTAAACAAAACTTAGAGAGGTTAGGAATAAATTGAATTTTCCTTAAAATGATCTGTAGTATCTATTTGAAGCCATCAGAAAGCATCATATGTAATGGGAATAAACTAGAACCATTCTCAATAAGATCAGGGGTGAAAGAAGGTTGCCCACTAACACCATTAATATTCAATATTATATTAGAAATGCTAGCTTTGGCAATAAGAGAATAAAAAGAGATTACATGAATTAGAGGAGGTAATGAAGAAAGGAAATTATCACTCTTTGCAAATGATATGGTGCTATACTTAGAGAATCCACTAAAAAGCTACTAGAAACAATTCACAACTTTAGCAAAGTTGCAGAATACAAAATAAATCTACAGAAATTATCAACATCTTTATATGTTACTAATAAAGTCCAGTAGCAAGAGATACAAAGAGAAATTCCATTTTAAAATAACTGTAGATAATATAAAATATTTGGGCGTCTCCTTCCCAAGGAAAAGTCAGAAACTATATGAACACAATTACAAAACACTTTCCACAGAAATAAAATTAGATCAAATCAATTGGAAACATATCAACTGCTCATGGGTAGGCGGAGCTAATATATTAAAAATTACAATGCTACTCAAAATAATCTGTTTATTCAGTGCCATACCAATCAAACTCCCAAGAAATTATTGTCAGAGCTAGAAAAAAATATAACAAAATTCATCCGGAACAAAAAAAGTTCAAAAATTTCCAGGAAATTAATGAAAACTGCAAATGAAAGTAGACTAGCTATCAATTCTTTGTGTGTTTTAGAAATAAAGCCTTTTTCAAAACCCTTGAATGTAAAAAATTATAAGAATTCAAGCCATTCTCCAATTGATAAATTGCCAAAGGATATGAACAGATAATTTTCAAAGAAATTGAAACTATTTCTAATCATATCAAAAGGTGCTATAAATCACTATTGATCAGAGAAATGCAAATTAAGACAATTCTGAAGTCCTATTACACACTCCTTGACTTGGATAAGATGATAGGAAAAGACAATGATGAATGTTGGCATGGATGTGAGAAAACTGGGATACTGATACATTGTAGGTGGAGTTGTGAACTGATCCAACCATTCTGAAGAGCAATCTGGAATTGTACCCAAATGGCTATCAAACTGTGCATACATACCATTTGATTCAGCAGTGTCTCTACTAGGTCTGCATTCCAAAGATATCATAAAGTGGGGAAATGGACCCACATGTGCAAAAATGTTTGTGGCAGCCCTTTTTGTAGTGCCAAGAAACTGGAAACTGAGTGAGTGCCCATCAGTTGGGGAATGGCTGAATAAGTTATGGTATATGTATGCTATGGAATATAATTGCTCTATAAGAAACTATCAGCAAGATAATTTCAGAGAGGCCTGAGAGACTTATATGAACAGAAGCTGAGTGAAATGAGCAGAATCAAGAGATCATTGTACACAGCAACAACAAGATTATACGATAATCAATTCTGATGGATGTGATTCTTTCCAACAATGAGATGATTCAGTCCAGTTCCAAAGACTTTGTGATGAAGAAAGTCATCTACACTCAGAGAGAGGACTGTGGGAACTGAATGTGCATCACAACATAAGATTTTTGCCTTTTGTTGTTATTTGCTTGCATTTTGTTTTCTTTCTCATTTTTTTTCCTTTTTGAACTGATTTTTCCTGAGTCTGTAAGCTTTAATTATCCATTTATAAATAATTAAGAACAATGATGTAATTTTTCTGATTCTATTTTTTTCAGTGCCCAATGACCTGTAGAAATTGTTGATTTGTGGCATCATTTACTACTGAATTGTTTAAACATATAGCAAAATGAAATTCAGGTAAAAGACATTTAAGAGAAGTAGAAATGAATGCTGTTTATTCTCATAATACCAGTTGCATTTCCCTTTCAGAAATTTTGCAAATATGTACACAATCTTTAATGTAGCACATTAATATAATCTTTACAAATGACTATAATTGGAGGAACTAGATTCTAAAGTTGTGTTCCCAAGAGCAGTTCAAAGTTACAGCATCTGAAGTTGTAGAACATTAAATAATGAATCATTTTCATAAAATTATTTAAGCTTTAGTTAAAAAAGTAAAATCTTGGTACAACAAATAATTAAAGAGTAAAAACAAATGGAAATTAAATGAAAGATTTTACTTTCTACATTAAAAGTAAATTAAGACATCCACAAGCTATTATCTAAGCCACCCTCCCACTCAGCTCAATGCAGCTGCATCTGAGTCAGCCTATTCAAAACTCCTTTTTAATTAGCAAGTTTTGTGAGGATCCCAGAGGTTGCAAATTAAAAAGAACATAGAACACTTGAATCTATCCTACTCTGAGAGGAAATATCCTAGGCATGAATAAAAGTTGTGATAAGAAATTATAAATTGTGAGCAAAAGAAGGATAGATATCAATAATAATGAGGGCAGCCAAAAAGTACTGGGGCCTGTTGCTAAGAAGCTGAATAATGAAGTGATAATTCACCCCACTGGCATCACCTCCAAAAGTACAAATATCATCATTAATTATGTAAAAAACAATCTTCAGATGAAAGAATTAACTCTTCACTTCCTTGACAAGATTTATTTGGTCATAAAGGGTTGAGAGCGATATTTCCCTATGATGCTATTTCCCAATGTCCTTCAATGTTACTGGGGCACTAACAGGTTCTGCTTTCTCTGAGTTTGTGTACAATGCTATACAGTCCATGTTCTCTTTAACTAGTTTCAATCATTTTTGACCAAAAAGAGTGGTTCCCAATGTGGGGTATAAATATATTTCTATGTGAATGTATGCATATGTATGTGTATAAACATATGTGTATACATATATTTTTGTATATGTTTGTACACATATAAACATATGCAGACAAACAGTTATTTAAGTCACCCACATAGAAGAGAACTTAAATTATTCTACATGAACCCAGACAGCAGAATAAAAAGAGAAATAGATAAATGTTGGGTCAGCTTTAGTTTCAAAGAAAAGACATTACCCAAAGGAGCTGTCCAAAGGTGAAATGGCTTATAAACATTGGTACAGTGCTGGACCTGGAATTAGGTAAACTGAATTTAAATCTTCCTTATTCCTATATAACTATAACTTTGTCACCTGTGAATTGGGTATAACAAAATTATACCTCCCCAACATTTTATGAGGACAAAATGAGAAGACATTTGAAAAGCATTTTGAAAAACTGAAAGCAGTATAAATGCTAGATACAATTAGTATTAGGGAAACTCAGAGTCTTTTTACACATTACTCTATTTTCATGGTTTTATCAAATTCTATTACATTAATTTATATTTTGATTGCTGGTGTGTTAAATTTGGAGAACAGACTTAGTAGAATTGTCCTTAAACAAAAAGCAAACATGATTATGTTGGCATATCCCTCAATTAGATTTTCTCCATTTCTTTCAAATCATTTTTAAAACATTTTAATAGAAATCATATATAGACATAAATAAGCTAAAAAGGAAATAGCTTATTTCCTGGTTGATTGTTCTTGGATTTAAATGTATACCATTTATTAATTTATTTTTCATATTCATTATTCATATTTAATAATAATTTGGGGCCTATATAAATGCTAGTTATTATTATTTCTGGGCAGCTAGGTGGTATAATATATAGATTTCAATAGTTAGGAAGATCAAAGTTCCATTCCAGTTTTAGATTTGCGTGATCTTAGGAAGTCTCAATTTCCTCAACTAGTATGTTTGCCTCAAAAACCCCAAATGTGGTCATGAAGATCCAGTTATGACTGAAATGACTCAACAATATCCAAAATGATTGATTTGGCAATAATGCCCCCTACACTAGGATCTCCCAACTTCCACTGAGCTGTAGCAGATTTATCTCCATACATAAAGCTTTACAATCAAAATAGCTTACTTCTTAAAAACTTTCCTCTTTCCCTTCCCCTTCCTTGCACTCATGCCCAACACCCAAGTCACCACACTAAAGCCAAATATATATATATATATGTCTTTTGCATAAAATTTAGATATTTTTATGATCTATAAAATAGGTCAGTTAAGAGAGCAATATCCTTGGATGCTTAATTGTAATATTTTGAAGGCCTTGCCACTGTATAGTCAACATAGGCTACATAAGAACACATAATTTTGGAAGGAAGTATGGACCTTGGGCTTCAGATACTAGCCTGATACCTCAGAGACACTCACTCACTGTGGTAGTGTTTGATTTTAAAATAATATTAAGTTGTCTTTACAATTAGTAAAATATTAATATCTACAATACAAATATAGAAAATATAATAGCTGCTTGAAATAAGAATTTAACAAAACATGTTCTAAGCTTTATGAGATGCTCTTGTATATGGTTCCCCCCCAAAAAAAGATATCTATTGATAAAAATTGATAGATTCATAAACTGACCTTATCCTACCTTTCATATCTGAACATTTCAGAGTTATTCCTTTGAGATTTAAATCAAATAAATTACCATATCGATCCTCTTAGCTTTTTAATCTTTAAAATTATTTTTCTAGAAACACAGTATGCCATTTTACTACTGCTATGAACTGACAATAGGGAGCTGTGAGCACTAGTCTACATTCTTCCACATTTCAATTGTGCAGTAATCCTCAAAACAAGCTCATGGGAATGTACTATATGAGTGTCAATTTAAATAAAATAATATATATAAAAGCACTTTGTAAAGAGAGGTGGAAGTGGAATTCTGTGGATCTGAGGTCGGATCTCTCCATTAAGCTATTGATAGATGTAATAGAGATCTCTATTCTCTTCCCTCTCATGTTTATTTATATTTTTGCTGAAGATATGGATTTATTTTTGTCACTTTTATTATATGTAACAAAATTCTGAGACAGATTCATAGAACATTGAATTACAGAATCAAGATACAAATGTATGTTGTTAAATTAAAAAAATACAAATAATAAAAATCAAACTGGTTGGAGTATATCTCAAGGAATATTACATACTTGCAGATAATTTTTAGATTGTTATTAATACATTGGTGGTACGCTAGATGGAAATGACTGATACACTGATCAGATTTGTTACCATAGAAAACATGGTGATGGCAAGTAAAACAGAATCAACATTTGTTGATATTCTTATCATTCTACGGACTATAGCTTTCTCAGTTATAAAATAAATATTAGGAAAGAAAGTGGCAAAAATGCATAGGAGCACAGTAAATAGATATCAGTCATGGATCTTTTATAGGGTAGAAATGTAAAGCATAATACCCTAAAATAATAACTAAGCTAAAAGGCAGGAAATTTGGTTATAAATTTTACTTTTGTCACCTGTTCTCATTGTGATTTTTAAGAAGATCTGTTAGGGGCTTAATTTAGTGCTTTAAAAATTAAATTATTCCAAATATCTATGGCTCTCTATTAACCAAAAGATAAGCAAAAGGGAACTATACTTTAAATGGTGTCAGCTATATTTTTTTTGGCTGGCACACCAAAAAATTGAGTCCTTTCTTATAAATCAGGTTTATTTTGTTTAACAAACATTTAATAAGCCATATCTAGCACTTAGCTAGGAAATAATTAGATTCAAAACAAAAAGGAAATATAAAAAGAAATGTATGAATGAATTTATATTCTACCAAATGGGGGATGAATATAGATAATAGAATATAAAATATGTACTTGACCAATACAGTTCTTGCTACTTATGGCATAAGGAAAATATTTTATAAGAGGTGTCATTTGACCCATATTCTAAAGGGAATTGAGATTCGAGGAGGTGCAAGTGAGGAATACCTGGGAAATGGAAATAAGGATGAAAAGAATTAGAGGCATGTGGTACCACCTTTAGAGGTATGAGATAGAATGACTTGTAGGTATGATGTGATACTGACTAATTTACTTAGAAGATAGCTACATAAGGAGAGGTGATATTAAATTCAAAACTATTTAGAACTCTTCTAAAAAGGTAATTCTTAGAATAGGATATAGGATAAAAATTGAAATCATTTTTGTTTAACTGGATTTTAACTGACAGGATCTGTTTCTTAAGAAGAATATAATTCCCTTTTATTGTTGAGACAAACTGTATCTCTAGTTTAAAAACAATTAGGTTTAATTATGCAGTAAACCATTTACCAAGCTTTTAAAAACCAAATAGCTTAAGTATTCTAAAGATCTTAGTTGTTTTTTTTCCCAGTATCTGATTCTGTGTTTTCCTTTTGTAAAGTCATATTTAGAATGGAATCATTTGCTTGTAAATTTTTAAAAAAACAAATTAAGCATTTAATTAGATTAGAGAACAGAAAAACATAGAATATTCTTGTATGTGGAAATTGAATTCTTTTAAAATTATTTATTTATCTTTAAGATACACTGTTTTATGAATCATGTTGGGAGAGAAAAAATCAGAATGAAAGGGGGAAAACCAATGGAGAGAAAAAAAAGTGCATATAGCATGTGGTGCTTTAACATTCAATCTCCTTAGTTCTTTTTCTGGATGCAGATGGCATTTTCTAACCAAAATCTGTTGGGATTGCCTTGGATCACTGAACCACTGAGAACAACTGAATCTTTCATAGTTGATCACAGCATCTTCTTGCTGTTACTGTGTATGATGTATTCCTGGTTCTGCTTGTTTCATTTGGCATCAGTTCATGTAAATATTTCCAGACTGTTCTAAAATCAGCTTTATTTTTAAATCTAAATCTAAATTAAATTAAATTAAATTAAAAATCTAAATTAAAATTAAATCTAAAATCATCATTTTTATCCATTACCTCCTTGCACCTTAGCTTAGTCAGCCATTCCCCAATTGATGGCCATTTACTCCTTTTCCAGTTCTTTGCTAGCACAAAAAGAGATGCTGTAATCATTTTTACACTTATGGGTTCTTTTCCCTCCTTTATGATTTCTTTGGGAAACAGATCCAGTAATGGCACTACTGGGTCAAAGGATATACAGTTTTTATATTACTTTGGGCATAGTTCCAGATTGCTCTCCAGAATGGTTGGATCATTTCACAACTCCAATAACAATGCATTAGTGTCTCAGAAGGTAAATTATTTAAAAACATGAAGCAAAACACACACACACACACACACACACACCAGTAGTTTGGGCTTGAATTATGAGAATTTGGTGGCAAAACACAATAGACTAAAGGTATACAATGAACTGTGGATTTTCCCCACCCCCCATAAAAAATTGTTTCTCAATTAATTATGTCCTATTGATAACCATTTTCCACATAAGCCATTGATGAGAAAATGGAACTAAGAAAACATACAGAGAAACCTTAGACTAAATCCTTCACTATACAGAAATCAGCCTAGTGTATTCAGGCTTTGTGAATCTAAATATATTTGATTAGTACACATGACGAAAAGTGAGAAATCTTTCAAGAACCTCTGGCAATTCTTGATTTTAAAATGTAAAAAGCATAGTCAAATTTAATAATACCTTTGTCACATATAATGTTACTTTTTAATTCCTACTGGTCTATAAAATATAGCACAAAAATCCCCACAAATTTGATGTGTGACTGTCTACGGGAACATGACCTAGGTCTTAAAAGATGAGTGAACTTCATTCTATTTTAGAAAGGCAATGCAGTCCTTTTCTTTTCTTTAATATTTACTAACAATTCTCTAGCAAAATCACTTTCTACACACATAAAGGCCTAGGATTTGCAATATATTGGATTAGATGGCATTTTTAATCTTAAATTTTGTTCTGCAATATTGCATTTGGCCTTTTTGGGAGATGGAATTTTTTATTGAAGTCATCTGTTCTCATGGAGATAATCTGCTTGTTTTTCTTTTTCTCTATAAAATTCAGTTTGCTATTTTAGCTTGTTAAGCTATACAATGATCAGTATAATAATTTATATTTCTAAGGACTATTCATTTGGGTATTGCAAAGTTTTTGTCACCTAGTCTATGCATAATTTACAATAGAAGTCACGTCCTGATCCCAAGTTATAAATGAATCAAACAGCATAGAAATATAGGGAAGTGCAAGACAAGTATCATTTGTTTATTTGGTTTAAAGTTATATGTATTTCAACCTCCATATTGGTCCTCAAACTTGAAAAGTTTGATTAATAATAAATATATCGAAGCTTTCATACCCACAAAAAGTAGGATATAGTCTTTATGTAAAATAAAGGAAAATTTCTTGTCATTTTACATCAGTCCTTGATTATTAAATAGAAATTGTACTAGAAAAATAAAATCCTTTCTTTTAATTTTTCTCAATATAATAACGGTAGTACATGGGATGACCAATGACTTTTCAGAATGTCTTTCTATTATTGAAAAATGAGGGAGCTTTAAAATGCTACTTATCATTATAAGTCACAGATCCAGCTTGTTTGGCCCATTTTTAGGCATTATTCCTGCAGACATACATAGACCAGCTGCCTCTAAACGGAAATAATGATTTTGATTTTTTCCAGGTATATTAAGCATAGAATCTGCTTACTACCATTAACACACCAGGCTATGTACAATACACACAACTGAAAATTCCAGAGGTCCAATGGACTACCAACTGATTATATGAGTCGGATTCTATAAAAGTTCTCTATTACACAGAGAGCTACTGTTATAAAGAAAATAACTTTTGGTGAAGAGAGAAAGGAAAAAAATCCATATAAATTACTACTAGCAAGGGGTAGAGCATTCTAACTCAGGTTTATATACAAAATGAAGTAGCAACAGGCGCAGTGGGGAAATGGTTTATACATCTTCTACATTTGTACATGAAAAAAGACTGTGGCTTAACTGATTCATTGCCATGGTCAGCAATTCAGCAGCCTGTCAGTAACAGTTTGGAATCAGGCAGTGAGGATGGGAGATGAAGGATATACTGGTTTTTGTTGTGGTTGTTGCTTTTTTGGTTTGTGTATGTGTGTGTGTGTATGTCTGTACATGTATTATATTTCATTAGCTTAATGTATAAGCATTGGATGAAATAGCATGATGAAAAGTAACAATATATATTTTCATAATAGTATATGATATTTATAGCATATCTTAACCTATGTATAATTAATATATCAATATTGTATGTGATAGTAATATATCATATGCTATATAATCTATTATGTGTTAATCCCAACAAATTAGCATAATGATATATAATTAACTATTACTTATGGATATGTACATGCAAATATACTGTTTAATGCATGTTTTTACAGGTACATTGTTGTTGCTATAATTAGTATAAGTATTGGTGATGATAATATTGTTATTATTACAGAAAGGAAGAAGAACAATGAAAAGCAAAAATTAAGACTTGTGGAGTGTTAAAATAAGATGAAGCATTTTTGCTAAGTCCAGGTATTTATAATCCCAAGGGCAATGAAAATGTGAATTTGTGGAAACAAATGACAACTGTTAGTCCTTTAATTATAGGAAAGCAAAATCAGAGTAAATTCTAACTTCATTTTATTGTGAATACTATGAATGAAATATTAGATTAGAAGTCATAATTTGGGAAATAACTAACCTATCCTGAGAGGAAATTATGTAGAGGTGATTTTCTCTGCTTCCCATGGGAAATTAAATTAACGGATCTACTTAGTGTAAACTAGGTGTGTTAGATTGTTCACCTGAAGGTATTTAGCCCAAAATGGTTTTACAAAGTTAATAAATTATCTTACTATCATTTATTATGATTCTAAAATTTTAAATAAAATTTTGGAAACTAATATGGAAGTAGGGAAGTTCAATTAGTTCTTAAGAAATCTGTTTTCAAATACTCAAAAATTCAAATTACAAAAAAAAGAAAACTTGTTTCAGGATCATTTCTTGCAGTGTTAACTCAATTTCATCATATCATCTAAAATTTCTCATAGGGCATTTAACCTGCAGATGATTGGAATATTGATATATAGTTTTCTGATCTTCCATAATGTGCCATGATGATTACAATGAGATTAAGAACAAGTTCTCAATGTGAAGACATCAATATTTGACTCCTCTTGAATGGCTGCTCACTAAGATAAAGCCCTAACATTACTAAAATGATGAATCAAGTAATTGTTTTGTCTAATTGTGTCATGTTAAGTTTTGAACATAAGGTGTTTTGAAACCCTTCCATAGCTTAATTCCACAAGAATTTAGCAAGTACCTATAAAGAACTAAGTATTTTACTAGGTTTTTGTGATAAAAAAGACCAAACTATAATGTAATATACATAGATACATATATATGTATATATACACATATAATCAATCAAAAAGAGAGTTATTACAACAGAGGTTTCTTCTAGGACATAGCCATTGAACTCAGTGATAATGCTTATAAAATTTCTCAGATATGAGAAATTGTATTTTTAAAGATGATGTGCCTTTAGCTGCCATTGCTTTGCTTGATAAGTCATGTATACTGACAAACCTATCTTAAAACTGATCTATATTGTATCAGATGGCTTAGAGTGACTGAACTTCTTAACAAAATGATTATAACCAATGTATAGGTTCTTCCATTCATTTTCAGTTTTCCTCCCTGATCACTTATTTGAATTACACACCATATCAGTTTTGTAGTCTTTATTTTCTTATATTGTACTAATATTATTCTGTTATAAGAACAATTCTGACTTTACACTTAAAGAAATTCAGAAATGATTCCCTTATCAGTAGTGCCTTGCAATCTCTTTGTTAAAATACAATAATTGTCATTTTTTCTTGGGATGCTCAGTGGTTAGCATATTTAACCCCTATCAATTATATTCTTGAATAAAATATTCACAACTTAAAATTATGAGATTTCTGTGATATTTGTAAATGTTTTTGGTTCCTTACATTGCTTAAATATTGATAAGTCATATATTTAGGATTTTTGTTATCCTCATCTATTTTTCTTTTGCATCGAAAACAGCACTTGATGTACTATGGATAGCCTAAGTCCTTAATATAATTTCTTTATTTCTATAACTTTTGTTTCAAATGTTGATGCATGGACTTGCAATTTATTTTTGTGATAGAATTTTAGGAAAATATCCACATATCCTTTAATGTAAGACATAACAGTATCCCATGAAAGACAGCTTCTTGTTGCTTTAGACATCCCCAAAATATGAAAATTTACTAATTCCTTCATTGGCTTTCCAATGACAACATATGGATCATAATTTCAAAAACTAAGTTTTATCTTTCAGTCTCCTTTATAAGAAGAATGACAATCTTGATAAAATTTGGTTCCTCAAGTAGTATATTCATCAGTTCTGATCATTGGAGTACCATCTTACTTTTAACAGGCCAATAGAAAAATGAATGTTTATAGAATATTTTAAAATATTATTCTTAGCATTTTGTGCCTTCTTTTTCATTACTCCAGAAATGTATAGGGACTACATAATAAAAACTACCAAAAAAAATAAAAACAGGAATACAAATTTATTACTATTCTTTAAGACAGAATCGTAAGGCAATGCTTTCTATCTTTTGCAAACTCTCACTTTTTAATAAAAAATATTTAGAATTTAAACTCCAAATAAATATGCATTTTCATATGCATATAATTCAATTTGCATTCTTTTTTCTCCTTCCCTAATTGATCTCTTTACTTTTTAATTAGCACCCAGGCTTTTTTTTTTTCTTTTTTGCTGAGGCAATTGGGGTGAAGTGACTTGCTCAGGGTCACACAACTGTTACGTGTCTGAGACCAGATTTGAACTCAGGTCCTCCTGACTTCAGGGCTGGTGCTCTATCCACTGCGCCACCTAGCTGCCCCTGCCACCTAGCTGCCCCAGCACCCAGTCTTTTTGATGGTGACTACTTTTTAATATAGTGTTCATTATTTTTCTTGGTATTCTTGACCTTGTTTTCAGACATTTTTTTAATTTTTTATTTTCTAGCTCTAGAAAATAATCCAAAAAGTTATCAAACTATGTATACCCTTTGACCCAGCAGCGTTTCTTTTGGGCTTATATCCCAAAGAGATCTTAGAGGAGGGAAAGGGACCCACATGTGCAAAATTGTTTGTGGCAGCCCTTTTCATACTGGCAGGAAACTGGAAACTGAGTGGTTTCCCACTAGTTGAAGAATGGCTGAATAAGTTAAGGCATATGAATGTTATGAAATATTATTGTTCTATAAGAAACGATCAGAAAGATGATTTTAGAGAGGCCCGGAGAGACTTACATGAACTGTGCTAAGTGAAATGAGTAGAACCAGGAGATCATTTTACAGCAACAATATTACACCATGATCAATTCTGATGAACGTAAATCTTTCCAACAATGAGATAACTGATGCCAGTTTCAATGATGTTGTGATGAAGAAAGCTATCTACGTCCAGAGAGAGAAGAGTGAGAACTGGATACAGATCAAAAAATAACATTCTCACTCTTTTTGTTGTTGTTCGCTTGCATTTTGTTTTTTTACTCATTTACTTTCTTTTTTTGATTTGATTTTTCTTGAGCACCATAAGTTATATAAATGTTTATACATATTAGGTTTAACATATATTTTAACATGTTTAACATATATTGGATGGCTTTCCATCTAGGGAAGGGTGTGGGGGGAAGAAGGAGAAAATCTGAAACACAAGGCTGTGCAGGGGTCAATGTTGTCAAATTATCCATGCATATATTTTGAAAATAAAATGCCTTAAAAAAAGAAAATAATCCTTTGGCAGATATTTGGAAGCAAATACTTGGATTAACTTAGATAATATTATCATCATTATTATAATGTCTCAACCCATTCATAAGCAAATAATATTTTCACAATTATGTAGCTCTGTTCTAATTATGTAAGCAAGTAAAGTGTGTTTTTATAGGTGTTGCTTTATTCTAGTCATTATAGTAAGCACTGGGGATGCAAAGAAAGAGAGAGAGAGAAAGAAAGAAAGAGAGAGAAAGAGAAAGAAAGAAAGAAAAAGAAAGAAAGGAAGAAAGAAAGAAAGAAAGAA
>JAJPUD010022311.1:0-21654 GCA_023553655.1 Myrmecobius fasciatus | reverse complement strand
ACTCAGGTCCTCCTGACTGCAGGACCAGTATTCTATCCACTACTCCCTCTAGCTGCCCAATTCTACAGCCCGAGAAACTGAAAGGTGAAAGAGCTTGTCTCAGGTCACACAGCTGGTTTGGGATACGTCTGAGAGAATTCTCAGACATGGCAGTACCACTAGAAAGCAGCGGCCTAATTTGCTCTCCGCGCAAAGTCTCTCTTCACATTACACCTTATCCCATCACTCCACGCGGTTTGGAACTTGATTCAGCGGAATGAGGCTGAGGTAGTAGATGGGCTGTCCAGCCTTCCCCTCACCCAGAGGGGGAATCTACCGGGTCTTTGATCTGCGGTCTTCTTTTACCCTGGCCTGAGTCCAGGGAGTTCAGTGGAGATCGGTATGAGGTAGCCCTCTCCAGGGGCTACGCGCCTGGGCTCGCTTCCGTTCTGGCAGGGAAATGGGGGTCACGGCACCCTAGAGGTGGGGGCGTGGGAGGGGTGGGAGAGGGATTTCTAATCGGGCCAGAGTGGGCTCACCGTGGGACGGGGGAGGGGCCGGGGCTGTTGTGACGTCGACACCGGCATTGAGACCCCCACAATGCCCATAAGGACCAGAACCCCGGGCGGCGCCAGACTCTGCAGGTGAATAAACGGGTTTGGGAAAGATTTGGGGAGGGTTTGGGGAGGAGGAGCTACCCCGCCGATGGATCACGGCAGGGGGCACCACTCGGGGCTGACCCTGACAAATCACAGCATTCCCGGGGGGCATGATGAAAACTCGAGACTGAAGGGGGGACGCTGGGATGGGGAGGGGACTCCCCAGAGTGCGGCCCAGGTCCCCTGCTCACTTTTTTGGGGTAAGAATGGTTCAGCTGCCCTTAGAGATTAACTCCCCCTTCTCTTTCTCCAACATTCAGCCTCCGCCCAAATTCAGTTTATTTTCATTCTACCAATAGTAGAATGGGGTGGTGTTACTTATGGTGTACTGTCACCAGGACCCAAGGAGGGAGGAGCTCAGGGAGGAGATGGGCTGGGAATGGCTCTGGGACAAAGAGGCAGGAAACACTCAGGAGTGAGCTCCCGGTCCTCTCAGGGATGATTCCAATCGGCCTATGTATAATGTTCCCTTCAAGAAACCCAGATATTAAGTCCAGGAAAAATTATAATTCTCTCACACAGAAAGAGCACTTTAAAATTAAAATAACAAAGTGTGGGATTCCTACTAACAAGCTTGTAAAGTAGATAGTATAGGCATTATTCCCTATTTGTTTTTTGCTTATTAGCAAATAGGGGGTTCAGAAAGGTTAAAGGTCAAACAGCTAGTTATTTTAGAGCTGGAATTCAAACCAGATTTTCTTGATTGCAAATTCAGGGGAGTCAACTGAACCATCTTGACTCTATCTCTCAATGAGACGGAGACTGAGAGAGAGAAAGAGAGACAGAAACAGAGACAGAGAGAGAGAATATCTTCTGATAGGCTTTGAGATTGTTCCTACTTGGGAGATAGAGAATTAGAATAGTAAGTGACTGAAACAGGGCAGAAGAATAGAGGTCTCCTTTTCCCCTACCTCCTAGGCAAAAACCCAGCCAGTCTACAAGATTCATTTCCTGTGGGGACAATCCCCACCTTCAGCCACCCAGGGCCCTGAGAATATCAGCTACCCCGTCCTCTCCAATCCCACCCTCTCTCCTGCAGGGAAGCTGTCCCAGTCCCTCGGCCTAGGGCCTGGGAGAGGCTGTCAGACATCCCCCTGCCCTTATGATCATCTGGTGGCCACTCGGTGGTGATCAGGACCTGGAACTCAACATCCATCCATCCATCCCTCCAGGCCCCACACACCATCACCAGCTGTTGAGCCCAAGAGAATTCTGGACGTTACCTGCTCAGTCCACGTAAGGTCAGGACCATCCCTGGCCCCAGGGGCAGCTGAGTCAGACAGCAAGACCCTGAAACTCACAGGCCAGGCCAGGCCTACAAATCTGGCTACCAGCACCCAGATTTAAAGAAACCTGATTCACTAAGAAGACTGGAACCATTTCCCTCACCCCCAGGTACACAGATATTTAATGTCTAACAGGAAAGTCAAATCCCCTCATCCTGAAACTTCACCCTTGAGGCAGCTCCTTGTGTAGTTCCAAACCTCTTTGTCCAAGAGCTTCACTACAAAAAGAGAATTTCCCCTCTCCTCTTCCCCCTTGAAGGATCAGGTCCATCTCTGTGCCCGCTCATGAGTGTGGGCCCCCAGCCCCTGGGAAATGGACATCAGTATCCAGAACATCCTGAGCTTTTGCTTTGGACGCTTTCTAGGGTCCAAGAACAGCCAGCCATTCCTGCCCAAGATTGAAGGCCCTCTGCTACAGATCATGGGCCGCCCCCCATCGGAGGCGGAAGATGCCCTTCTGGAGAATGAAATCATCCCAGACAGCATGCCGTGCTTCCCAGAGGGAGACAGTATGAGCAGCACAGAGAGGGACCAAGGTCCTTGGGATGCGGTATTATCCCCTGATGGTGAGGGATCCACAGGGGTTGTGGACAGAAGCAAGCTGCTGTGGGAGTCCAACCTCATCCCCATCTCTGAGGCCTTGGGGGCTCCAACCACGGAGCACCCTGCCAGCTGTAACTGTGGGCAGCTGGGCCCCATAGCACTCTTCTCTCTCCCGGAGGCCACAGAATCAGTGACACGAAACTCCTCCCAGAGCCTAGCCACCCACCCCAGACAAAGTGATTGGAGGGTGGATACAGAAGAGAGGAAAGACATCACCGAGCTGATGAGCAACTTCTCAATGAAGCCCGACTCTGCCAGACAGCTGTGGCACAAGAATCGGTTGTGCCAGGCGTATCATGGAACTCCAGAGGCAGGCCGGCCCTCATCAGGGTACTGGGGCCCCCCTCAGGCCTTCAGTCATACGGACTCTGGAGAAGCAAGAGCCCTGCAGCCACCTCAGCTAGACCTGGGTCCCCCACATGGGTGTGCCAGCCCGAAGCCTTATTGTGAATGGTCAGAGGCACAGGCACACGCCGATACAAACATGCACATAGAAAAGCCATCTCAAGCACATCAGCATCAGCATGAGCACTTACATAGAAAAAAGCATTTTCGCATGAAAACAGACACAGACCTAGGCCATCCAACCCTTTAATTCCCCTCAAAGTTTTCTGTCCTACAATAATATCCTGGGGATGGACTGAAGGATCCTGGGAGGGGGCAGGGGAGTGCTTCCTGGGATTTGGAAAGAAACAAGTGTCCAATAAAAGCAAGAAGACTCCCTCTCTGCTCTATATGACTGGCCTCTTTCTGCATAATCTCGGCGTATGGGCTTTGTATGGGGAGGGGGGAGGGCATGGTTCAGGGGGATTCCCAGGGGCCAGCACTCTTAGATCCTCAGCCTTTGCCCCAGATAAAACCAATTTAGGTGGTCCTGTTGTGAACTTCATTAACCCTAACACCTTCCAATCTATTTTATAGATCAGGAAACTAATGCCCAAGAATAATTTGCACAAGCAGATCAGAGGTATGATTTAAATTCAGGTCCTCAGACTAGGAGCAAATGCTTTTTTTTTTTTTAACTGTCCCACACTGCCTCCTTATTCTTTACTTCCCCTCAGAGAAGAACTCTGTTCCTCCTGAAATGTCAGAACACTTTTGATAACTTCCAAATTTCTATTCTGTAAGAGTCCTCCAAACTTTAACCATCCCCAAAATGTCAGAGCATCTAGGATATTTCCCCTAGAATATCAGAGCCCCCTAAAACTCCCTCCACCCATGTCATCTGTAATGTGGAGGGGAAGTTACTGATTGTATTCTTTGTGGGGCAGAAAATTCAGTTTACACCCTTCACCCTCCTTCCCCCGAATCTCTGGAGTCTTGAGCCTTGGCCCTATGGCCTAGTAGGGTCAAAGAATCATAGGATTTAGAGCTGTAAAGGACTTTAGAGAGTGTCTAGACTGGTTCTCTGAATGGGAGTCTAGTATATGAGCCCCCAGCCTGGGGCCCTGAGGAAAAAAAGTGTTGGAGTCCATACCCCATCTTGCCTGCCAGACAGACGCCTACTACATACCTGTCTTGCTTAGCCCATGTGTCACTAGAGATGCAGATCACAAAGCTGGCCTCTTGGCTACCCTGGGCCCCCACCCCCCACCCGCCTGTGGGTCTTGGGTGGCTCCAGCCCCTTATCCAGGGCTGTGGTGGTTCCGGGAGGAGACAGAGACAAACAGCAGCAGCTGGAAGAGCCTTATCTCTGGCCCAAGAATAGACACTGGGGAGGAGGGGTGATGGGGGGGGAGGGCTAGAAAGTAGCTGACCAAAGAGAACCAGTGTGGGACTGAGGCCTGGGGAGGGAAGTCAAAGCCCATTTCTATGGTCCCTTCCTTGGGGAAGCCTCCCTTGATTACTCTGGGTACTTGTATGTATCTCCTAATTCCCTTTCTATAGCACTTACTGTCTGTACCCTGAAATGGAATACATGGGTCCAGGTTTTTCTGTCTCTTCTTGCTTGTGTAACTGTTTCATGGAAAACAAGAACTAGAGGCTCTAAGAGATCAACAAAACCAACTTCAAATCTGTGAGTAGAGAAAACTGAATTAGTAGAATGAGTACATAGTATAGTGCCCAAGCTTTAGGCCTACTGCATAATCTTATAAATTTATGGTTGAAAGATACTTAAGTGGTCATCAAACCTAATCCTCCTTATTCTATGAGAAAACTGGGATCTAGAGAGATTAAGTGACGGCCACAAGAAAGCCACACAACTAATAAGTAGCAGGGACAGGTTCTGAACCCAGGTCTTCAAGACTCCCAATTCACTGCTTTTCCCACTAGAAAAAAAAATGGTTAAAAAATAGGATTTTAAAAAGATTTGGACCTGGGAGGTGCTTTAGAAATTACTTAGAGCCATCTACTCATTTTAAGGAAGAAGACAAGGAGCATATTTACTAAACACCTATTACATGCCAGATAACAGGCTAAGCACTTTCCAAATATCTCATTTGATTTCTAAAGAAGGAACTGAATCTTAAGAAGTGATAGTTTGCACCAGGTCACAAAGGTTATCAAACTACCGTTTGAAGCAAATTTTCCTGTTTCTCCATGATGTTCTTTTTACTTTGTTCCCTCCTCCACAGGTGGGTGACTCTTGTATCACTGTGATCTTCAGTTTGGGAAGACTATGTTGTCTCCTTCTAGGCCTCCTCACAAGGCCTAACATAGGCCTGAGGAAATTAGGTGCAAGTTAAACACTTGTCCACTCACTCAGAAATAAGGTCCCTCACAGCTAGGGGGTCACTTCAGTTATAAATGGATTTCCAACACATCTTATTTATTATCTAGACAGTCTTGTGAGAGAATCAGGACAATACTTAATGTTCATTTTATTTCTAGGAAATCTGAGGCCCAGAGGGATGTGTTCTTGGCCAAGTCAGCAAGCATCTATTAAGCACCTATTAGGTGCCAGGTTCTGCGAATAAGCACCTGGATTGGTTACCCCCCAATTAGGCATAAAGCCAGGACTAAAACCATAGTCTTCTGATTGCTTATTCAGGCTTCTTTCTGCCCTATTAGGCTGCTAGGGAATGATTTACTCTCAACAGTTCCTGGTTGCTCCAGGCAGGTTTTCTCAATCAGAGGCCCAACAAGCTTCCATGACTCCATAACACAGTAAGTTCATTGGCCAGATATGACTTAGAGGACAAGAAATAGAGGGATAGGCTGTCTGTCAGGTACGCCAGGATCAAAGAGAAAATGCTCCATTTGGTATTCAAGTCCCTTCAATTCATATTTCTTTCACTTTATAATGATCCAGTATCACATACTCCAGGCTTTTTCATTGGCTGTCCTCAATCTCTGGAATGGTCTCCCTCCTTGCCTCTGTCTCCTGACTTCCCTTTAAGATTCAGCTCAAAATACAGCAGAGTGATGAAGTGGCTAGAGCACTGGCCCTGGAGCCAGGAGGACCTGAGATCAAATGCGATCTCTGATACTTGTGGCTGAGCAAGTCATTTAACCCCAATACCTTGAAGCAAAACAAAAAAAGAAAAGAAAGAAAGAAAGAAAAGATTTAGCTCAAATCCTACCTTCTCTCTGGGGCTTTTCCTAATCTTACTACAATGACTAGTGTCTTGCTCTTTGAGATTACTTGTCATCTGTCATGGACCTAGTTTTATATATTTCTATACACACATATACATATACATTGTGTGTGTGTACATAGGTATATATATTATTATTAGAATACATATATCTATTAGAATATTAGCTCCTTGCAGAGCTCACATACATACATTAGAATGTATATATATGTATGTGTATATACATATATTAGAGTACACATATACACATATATGCATTAGAACATATATGTGTATGTATATATACATATATTAGAACATAAGCTCCTTGAGGAACTTACATGTTATAGTAGAATATATATGTGTCTGTATATATATACATATTAGAGTACATATATATTATATATATTAGAAAGTAAGCTCCTTGAGGAGTTTCACACATGTTATATTAGGATGTATATATGTGTATATATACATATATATTAGAATACATATACACACATTAGAATGTAACTCCTTGAGAACAGGAACTATTTTTACCTCTCTTTGTATCCTTGGCACTTAGCAAAGTGCTGGGCATATATAGTTAGTTCTTAATAAATATAGACTGACATAAATTTTTATACACCATCCCAGAACATTAAAATATTCTATAGCCTTTGTCTACCTGTAGTTCCAGTCCTACTCTAGACCATGGACCCTATGATCCAATTCCTATAATTCATTCATTCAGTAAATTCTAATAAGTGTTTATTATGTGCCAAGTCCTATGCTTCTTGCTGAGGAAAATTCAAAGTTAAGATACAATCCTTTTCCCTAAGGATATATAGTTTCTAAGTTGGATCTGACCCTTCTAGCTGGGTGCCAGAGTGTTGGACTTGGACGCGGGAAGGCCTGAGTTTGAATCATGCCTTCAGTGCTTACTAGCTGGGGGTTCTGGTTATTTAAGTTCTCCTGACCTCAGTTTTCTCATATGTAACATGGGGGCAATGATAGCACCTCCCTCACTGGATTGTGAGAATCAAATGAGAAAACCTATGAAAAAACCTTAAAAGTGCTACATAAATGTGAGCTATTGTTATTATTATTATTATTACTCCATTTCCATCCAACACCAGCACCAGCCCAGCTGCCACAAACCAGAGTACATCAAAACCTGACTCCTCTTCTACCATCCTTAATCTTTATCTGCCTTCCCCCTCCCCCAGTTTCCCTTCACCAAACCTCATTATGATATAATAGAACAAGAGTCCTGGTCTGAGAATGAGATCTGATTTCATGTCTTGTCCTTTGCTCTGTGACCTTGAGACCTCAGTTCCTTTCTCTGTAAAATGAGAGGATTTCACCATATAGTTTTTAGGTTCTATCTGACATTTGATGTCCCATGGTTCAAAGTTCACTTCATCGCTGACAGGATATCCCAGGCACCTTCCAACTTTGTACCCTGAGCTCCTTTCTAGTTTTGACATTCTGGTGTTCAGTGCTCTGACTTTCCTCCTTCTGACTGACTATGTCCTCCAATATTTCCCCCAACCCAGCCATTAGTCTTATATCTTTCCCTTTCTCCGTTTAGCAATGCATTTCTACCTTGCACTTCAAGCTGCTCCCCAGCCCCACGGAGAGCTCACCCTTGCTTTAGTTCTGGGATCTAGCCTCTCTCCAGAACCCTTCTAGCCTACTGGGGATACCCCACATGATCAGAGATGCTCCAGGGCCCAGACTCCTTGGGGGCCTCCCACAGCAGGCCATGATGGGATTCATTTCACTTCAGGGGGGAGGAACCTGGGAGAGGGTCCTAATCCTCTGTCCGACTATTGTTTGAAGTTGGGAACAACAATTGAAGGGCACAGAGAGCTATAGATAGGTCTGCAGCTGCCCCTGTCTGTCCTAGGTTCCCCCTCCACCTCCCTCAAGGGCACGGTGCCCAAGCATTGTCTCTTGTAGAGGGGGCAGCACCATGAGGTTCGGGGGCACAGCCCAGCCCCAGAGAAGGCAGATGAGCTAGATGGCCTCTGAGATTCTCTGGTTTTTTGACATTCTGAGAACTTACATCTTTGTTATATTTTAAGGTAACAAAGTATTTTCCATACAACATCCCAGTGAAATAAGTAGTTCAAATGCTATCATCTTCACCTTACAGATGAGGAAACTGAGACTCAGGGCAGTGAGGCAGAAGCTATTATTGTTTCTGTGGTACTGGTAGGGTCCAGCTAGTAAGAGGCCAAATTTAAATATAATCATTGCTTTTAAATTATTTTATTATTATCTTTTAGTCATAGTCTTTAAATGTCAGGTTGGGGAAGGAAACCAGGTAGAGAAGGAGAATATTACCAACAGCATGAAACATTCCTTGGATGTTTTCTGGGTTCAAAAGATCTTTGAAATTGGAGCCATAGTGTCATTTTATGGGGTCCAATTACTCCCCCACAGGATGGAGGAGAGGAGAGACAATAAGGTGAAATGTACTGAATAGAGCAATGAACTTGGGAAAGAGACCGGTGGTCTTAACCACTATCTCACTGTATGACCTTCAACAAGCTACTTCACCTTTTGGGCCTCAAATGTACTCATCTATAAAAAGAGAGTTGGAATAAATGGTCTCTAAGACCCTACCAGCTCTGTCTGATGTTCTGTGGTTTTCAATATTCTCCCACTGTTCTGCCCTCTCTCCTTCCTACTTCAGTCTAAGCCACCCCCACCCCACCATGAGTGTGGGGAACAGCTGGCCAACCTTCCCCTTAGGATAACCTTGGTGGAGTAAATCCACTGTATTTTATCTTCTCCTGGATAAATATTCCCTCCCCTTTCCATCTGTTCTCATGGCTCTGATCTGACTCCCTACCTCCTGTCTCCCCCGCATGCCGCTCCCCCTAGCCTGATCCCCCCCATGACTAGAACCTGCCTCTGTTCTTTGTCCAGCTGTCCTGAGACCCTGAGAGTAGCCCACCCCCACCCTCATTAAGGTCCTTATCTGGCCTTGCTTGCACAACTGAAACAATCTTCCTGCTTCTAGTCTCTTCTTCCATTCCATTAAAGAAAAATGTCATTGCTCTCTTTTGTTTTTATATCCACATTTCCCAATATATCCTCTCTGCTTCCCAGAGAGCCATTCCTTACAACAAATCTCCCCCTCCTTCAGTCCTTTCCTTTTTGGAGGAGTTTATAAAAACTCTTTTGTACCAGGACAATATATTACAGTAATTTTACAAATGTAAATTTTTATCAACTGGTAAGGCATTTATAAAAACTACACATTCTATTTATTTCAGCTTGACTGCATGATAACTCTACAAAAATTTTTTTTTATTTTTTAAATAGCAAACATGAAATACTTTCAACCTTGAAGAGATGATCTGGCTTTTTAAAGACAATGCTATGTCAGAAAACCCACTCAGAGAATTACCAACTTTCACAAATTACCAAGTTCAACAGGTGCTTCTGATTTATAAAACATCTAAAACTAGTGCCAAGGAATGTTCACTGACTGCATCAGTGTACTCCATTACAAATCTAGAAATGACTCAAGCTGATTTCTTTTGCTAAAAAAAAAAATGAAGTATTTTAAAATATGAGCCAGGATGCTGAGCATCTTTTTCCATCATCTCACTTCTAATGTGATACCATTTGGCCCCTCAGAATTTTCTGCAATGTATATAAACATATTTGTGTTCTTGGGACCACTATATTTTTTGATAACAACTGCTTGAAATCAATGATTAGCAACTTTAGGAGTATAATAATGAGTTTTTCTACCTAGTGCAAACTTCCGAGCCATTTTTTATGCTCTATCAGAGTAATCTTCATTATACCTAAGTATATCCACCTCCTTGCTCAAAAACCTTCCATGACTTCCCATTGCTTAAAGGATCAAGTTCAAATTGCTTAGCCTGATGGTCTGTCTCACTAGATGGGAGGACACAAATGGTTATGTGAGATAAAGAAGGGGAGGTCATTCATGACTGACAAAGGGGAATGGGGGAAGGTGAAAATCCTGGAAGTGGTGGGTGGCATCTGAGTCCCTGCTTTTGCACTCTGGGTAAGAATTCAACTGGTAAAGGAAAAGAAATAATATATTTGTAAAGGCAGTAAGATTACAATAAGCTATACAGAAATGGCAGAATGTGGGGTATGATACTCAGGGAGCAGAGTTGCCTGTTTTGATTGGAGTGTTCACTCTTCCACTACTGGAGGGAAATTATAGGAGAAAACTGGAAAGAGAGGGTGGGCCTTGAATAAAGAATTTAAACCTTACAGAAGACAATAGGGAAAGGTTTCCATCAATTGGGGAATGGATGAACACATTTTGGTATATGAATGCAGTGGAATACTACTGTGCCATAGAAAAATAATGGAAAATTATTTCAGAAAAAACCTGTGAAGACAGAGGCAGAACCAAGACCCTGAAGTAATAGGAAAACATACAATGAGTTCCCCTGCCCAAACATGTCCAGAAAATGAACCACATCAGGTTCATCAGGAAATCCAAAAGAAAAAATCATAAGAAGTCATTTTTCCAGCCCAGGTCAGCATTGGGAAACAGAGAAATCTTTGGACACTGAGGATGGAGTCTGGCCAAGAGTGTGCCTACAGAGTTCTCTATTACAGGGAGAGCCCAGGTATCAAAGCAAGAAGAGATTTCAGACCCAGCAGAGAGGGATCTAGGTTGGTAGAAGGTGCAGGAATGGGGCCAACTGGCAAATCTGTCCCTCAGTGCCCAAGTCTGGGTAATTTACAGATGACTTATAATAGTTGGATTCAGCAGCAGTCTCCTAGAACTCCAAATAGGACAAACTCACAGATGTATTGCTCAAACCCAAGTCAAGAAATTGCAGAACTCAGATTAGAAAGGCAGCAGACTTTGCTGAGATCATACCACTTTAGGAGCATTGAAAATTTGCAAGCTCTGGCCTGAACTGTGTCTGAAATTCTGAAATAATACAATATTCAACACCTTTAGAAAACAACAGTAAGAAAAACCTAGACATTCTCACCAGAAGTATACAAAGCCACAGTTAGGAAGTAGGCTGAAGAATGAGGAAACAACAAAGAATCCCACCATAAAAAGTAATCAGAAAGACAGAGATACTCAATTTATAAACAAGAAGAGAATGGCCCCCAAATATCTGCAATCAAAGCTTCAAAAATGTAACAGTTAAGCAGAGAGTAAAATGTGTTTTTATAAATGAAATGAGAAGACTAAAGGGGGAAAATGGAAAAGAAATAAGAGCCTTGGAAGATAGAATGGAAAAAGGAATTAATATCTTGGAACAAGAAATAGAAAACCTTGCCCAAGCAACAAACTCTGAAAAAAAAAAAAGAAATATTGATGTAATGTCAAAAAACAGAAGCAAACATAGCAAAAATGCCTGACCTGGAAAACAGATTGAGGAGAGTTAATCTAAGAATAATTGGATTACCAAAAAGCCGTGACTAAAAAATAGATCATAGACATCATATTTCAAGAAATTTTAAAAGAAAACTACTTAGGTTCCCTAGAACCAATGAACAAATTGTATAGAGTAAGAATCCACCAGACACCTCCTAAACAAAATCAGCAAATAAAAATTTCCAGGAATATTAGAGCCAAAATCCAGAGTTTCCAGATAAAAGAAAAAAAAAATACTAACAGCAAACAGAAAGAAAGAATTCAGGTACCAAGGAGTCATAGCAAGGATCACACCAGATTTATCAGTCATCACCATAAAGGAATAGAGAGCTTAGAATATGATAACCCAGAAGGCAAAGGATATATGTTTACAATCAAGAAAAACTTACCCAGCAAAACTGCAAGAGAAAACAAATAGATCTTTTTTTTTTGCTACTCCTGCCTTTTTATTTTATTTATTTTTTAAAATTTATTTATTTTTAGCATACATTGCTTTATGGATTATGTTGGAACAGAAAAATCAGAGCAAAATGGAAAAAAAAAAACATGGGAGAGATTAAAATAAAAGCAGAAAAAAGAAGTGAACATAGCATTGTTGATTTACATTCAGTCCCCATAATTCTTTTTCTGGATACAGATGGCATGTTCTGTCCAAAGTCTATTGGGATGGCTTTGGATCACTGAACCACTGAGAAGAACTAAGTCTTTCAGAGTTAATCATGGCACATTCTTCTTGTTATTGTGTACAATGTATTCCTCGTTCTGCTTGTTTCCCTCAGCATCACTTTTTGTAAATCTTTCCAGGCCTTTCTAAAATCAGCTTGTTCATCATTTTTATAGAACAATAATATTCCATTATTTTCATATACCACAACTTATTCAGCTATTCCCCAATTGATGGGCATCTACTCATTTTCCAATTCTTTGCCTACCACAAAAAGAACTGCTACAAACATTTTTGCACATCTGGGTCCTTTTCCCTCTTTTATGAAAAAAAAAATAGATCCTATAGATCTTTGGAGAACTTCGAAGCAATTCTGATGAAAAGACCAAAGCTGAAAAGAAACTTTGAAGTATAAACAGAATGAAGAGAAACATAAATTTAACATGAGTAAACAATCATAATAGACTAAACAAGGATAAATTGTTTATATTCTAATAAGGAAAAATAATATCGCATTCTAACATGTTTCTCTTCTGAACTCCATCATCATCAGGAATAATAGAAAGAGTCTAATTGGACAGAAGGCTTGGGATTGATTCTGTTATGTCTTGATGAATAAAAAAGAGGAGGAAGGAAGGATATATTTGATGGGGGAAAGTAAAGGAAGGTTAGGGGAAATTATCATAAATATTTGGGGTATGCAAATTTTGTTCATCTTTCATTTTCAAAGAGGACTAATGACATGTTATAGCTTGATTTTCCAGTGAATTGGATTTAAGTGAGGCAGAATTGCATAGTCACCAGCCTCACTCTGTTTTCCAAAGTCATAAAAGTTTAGTAGCAGGACAAATTTGAGTCAGGATGACTGGCCATGGCCATGCAGTGGATAACCTTGGTGTCTTTGATGTCTGACCAAGTGCTAAGCACTTTACTAAGCACAAGCCTGCTTCAGCTGCCTTCATGGCCCACTGGACCAAATTATTGTCATCCATTCACTCCACAGGGGGAAGTCTCCACGTGCTTGGATAGACATCCCCTGCCCCTTTGATGGGTGTGAGTTCTGTGGGCAAGTATGTATCTATATTAATAAGAAGGGGGAGTGAGATGATACTTGAATAACACTCATCTGAAACTGATCAAAGGAAGAAAGTACAACATTGTAATTACAACTTTGAAAGATTTTAAAGCTCTGATCATCACAATGACTGACCACAATGATGTCACATGCTATCTACCTCTTGATAAAGAAGTGATAGATTCAAGATGCAAAATAACACATGTTTTGGAGGTCATGGCCATCATGGGGATTTATTTTGCTTGATTATACATATTTGTTACAAGAGTTTTTCCCTTCTCTCTCCATCTTTTTCAATAGGAAGAGTTAAATGGATAGAAAACAGTTTTTTTTTTCTTAACTGAAAATAAATTCAACTTTAAGAGAAAGGCAACAAATTCCAATAGACTTGTGATGCATCCAGAGAGTAGACTGTGGGGAGTGAGTGTGGATCACAGCATAGTATTTTCATCTTTTTTTTGGTTTTTCCTTGCTTGCTTTTTGTTTTTTTTGTTTTCATTTTTTTCCTTTTTGATCTGATTTTTCTTGTGCATATATTGGATTACTTGCTACCTAGGGGAGGGGATAGAGAGAAGAGAGGGAGAAAAAAATTGGAATACAAGTTTTTGTAAGGGCAAAAGTTAAAAACTATCTTTGCATATATTTTGAAAACAAAAGGCTATTATTTAAAAAATAGGGGGGAAATAAGGCAACAGGAAAACATGGGATATTTTTGAGCAACAGAATGGAATCTCTGTATCTGAAAGACATCTCTAGTGGTAGTAAGAAAAATGGACTGGAGAAAGGAGAGAGTGAAAGTAGGGACACCTGTTAGTCCTTCCTTATCTCTATACTTTTTTTTTGAAAATGGCTCTTTCTCCAGACAGTCTTCCTGGGTCTTTTCAGGTAGATGCAATCCTTTTCTGCTCTGAAATTCTAGACAAATTTGTGCTTTTCAGGTGGTCTTGATAACATAACATCCTGTAGTATAATTATCTGTGTTTGTCTTTTTTCCATTAACTTTTAAGCTCCAGATGTTCAAGACAAAGGTGTCTTATTCCTTCTTTGCCTTTCCCATTCACCTGTGTAAATTATAGGATTTTTTGGCTATAGAATAAGGTCCAACCTTATTCTAGGTGGCCTCTGAAGTGCCTTCTAGGCAAGTATGTGCTGGAATATGTTTAACAACATCTCTTGGGGGGAGGGTGGGGAATGGACAAAAGACATACTTTTGTTAGCTTTTTTCTCTTTCACTTATTTATTTATACTATTAATTTTTTTAACAATAGCTTTTTAAGGAAGGAAAGGGCCCCACATATGCAAGAATGTTTGTGGCAGCTCTTTTTGTAGTGGCTAGAAACTGGAACCTGAATGGATGCCCATCAATTGGAGAGTGGCTGAATAAATTATGGTATATGAATGTTATGGAATATTATTGTTCTGTAAAAAACAACCAGCAGGACGATTTCAGAGAGGCCTGGAGAGACTTGCATGAACTGATGCTGAGCGAAGTGAGCAAAACCAGGAGATCATTATACACGGCAACAACAATACTATATGATATTAATTCTGATGGACATGGCCCTCTTCAACAATGAAATGTTTCAAACCAGATCCAGTTGTTCAGTAAAGAAGGCCATATACACCCAGAGAGAAGGATATGAGATATGGACTACAACATAACATTTTCATGCTCTCTATCGATGTTTGTTTGCATTGGGTTTCCTTTTTCAGATATTTTTTGTTCATGTAGATATGATTGTTCTTGCATAGCAAGATAAATTTGGAAATATGTATACATATATTTGACTTGTCAAGTATTTTAATATAATTAACATGTAGTGGACTTCCTGCCATCTAGGGGAGGGGAGGGGACTAAGGGGAAAATTTGTAAAGGAAAGCTTTGTAAGGGTCAATGTTGAAGAACTACCCATACATATGTTATGCAAATAAAAAGCTTTAATAATTAAAAAAACAATAGTTTTTTATTTCCAAAATACATGCAAAGCTAGTTTTCAACATTCATTCTTGCAAAAACTTTGTGTTCCAAAATTTTCTCCCTTCCTTCTCCCCATCCCCTCCCCTAGACAGCAAGTAATCCATATACTATTAATTTTTTAAAACCTGATTCCCAAATTTTCTCCCTTTCTCACCCATTGAGAAGGTAAACAATGTATTAATTATACATGTGAAGTCATGCAGAACACATTAGCCATGTTGAAAAACAAAAGAAAATAATAAAAGCAAGAAACATAAAGAAAATTTTTAAAAAATATGCTTAGTCTACACTCAGAGTTCATCAGTTCTTTCTCTGAAGGTGAAGAGCACTTTTTTTTAATGGGTCCTAACAGACATATTTTTAAAGTATAATTTGCTATGCTAACATTTTCTTCATCACTTTCCTAAATCTTTGTTGTTTGTGTTCAGTCATTTCAGTCGTCTGACTCATCCTGACCCCATTTGGGGTTTTCTTGGCAAAGACACTCGAGTGTTTTGCCATTTCCTTCTCCAATTCATTTTACAGATGAGAAAACATGGACACAATTAATCAATAAGTGGAATAAAATCTATACAAAGGGAAATATAAGGAGTGGGGGTAATTGAGGAGAACTAGCAACTAGACCTAATATCTTTCCATCTTACAGATGACTTAGAGTTGGGAAGACCTGAATTTGAATCCTGTTTTATATACTTACTAACTTTGTTACCTGGGTAAGTTGCCTCACTTTTCTTTTCTGTAAAATGGGGATGACATAGTATCTACATGATTGTTGTGAGGATCCAATGAGATAATAAATGTAAAGCATTTTGCAAAACTTAAAAGTGCTGTATAAATGTTAGCGAATATGGGTTAGTTGACATTCTTTTTTCTTTTCTGTTTTATTTGTGTCACTCTCACTTCTCATCTATTTCCCAATATTTCTATTGTAGCCCTCCTTTAAAATAAATACAGAGTCAAAAATCAAATTTACATATTGGTGATATATGAAATGTATATAACTCATTCTGTACCTACGATCCCACTATCTCTTTGTCAAAAGTTAAGAATGTTTCATCGGTCTTACAGAATCATTTATTGACCATTGTACCAATCAGAATTCTTAATTCTTTCAAAGTTTGTCAGGAAACTTTTCCTACCTACTTCAGTCTTCATGGAAGTCTCTTCTCTTGTCCTGGTAGTCTAGGGCCATGATTTGACTAACAATTACAACCTGTTCTCTAATTGTCCCAATAAGACATGACATAAACTCTCATGGAAATGGGGCTGATAATGATCTCCCCACTCCTAGCCACCTTAAGCCCCCAATCTCTCATCCTTCTATCCAGTGAGGCCCAATTTCCCCAAAATAGCTCTCAGCTCAGCGGCTGTCTTGATAATCAGTGACTAAGGGCTCCATGAGCAATATCTCTCCCAGAAACTGCTGATAGGAAAGTGTTGGGGGATAGTAGCTGTTACCACTCTGCCTCCAGCTCCCTGCTTGCTTCCCCAATCTTAGGCCCCAAGCCCTTAACCCTGACTGTTTAGTTCTCAGCACAACTCCTTTCAGCTGAAAGATACTAGCCCCCAATCCAGCCCAAGTCTGCAGCCCCTCACATTGCAGTATCTCTAGAAGTGAGCCTCCAGATTCCAGTTCCAATGAGGCCTTTAGACTGCTTTTAGCATCTGCCCTTCTCTAAGCATCTAGTTTGCAGACCTCAGCCTCCGGTCCATTTGATTTGTAGCTTGTAGCTCCTAACCATATACCACCAATCCTCCAGTATCCACATTTTTAATACTTTAATCTTAAGAACCCAACTTCTATTTTTGAGCATCCAGATATGAACTTTCAGTCTCTCAGTCCTGAAACTCCAGCCTCCAATGCTGAACTCCTGGTCCCTAGTCTCCCAGTGTCCAACTCACCTGACCTGCAACTTGCCTGTAGCCCCATAGCCCGAACTTCCCAGATTCTCCATCTCTCAGACTTTAGACTTTGGATCTCAAGATCCCAGCAACATAGCCCCTAACTAAATCCATGCACTGTCTTAAGCAAACTTGGACTGCAGGGATCTCTTCTGTATTTTTATGGGGTCGCCTCATATCATAGTGCTGGTAATCTTAGCAAGAGTATGAGACTGAACTCTAAACTCTCTCCAGCCCGCTGATCCCCTCTAAAGCACCTTCACCAGGCTCCCAGGAAAGTCAGTTAGTCAACAACCATTTATTAAACATCTGTTATGTGCAAGGCACTGGGTCAAATAATGGGCATATAAAGAAAGTAAAAAAACAGCCCCCACTTTTAAGGAGCTCACATTCTAATGGAAGAAGACAACAACTACATACAAGCAAATATAAAATAAACTTTAGGTGATCTTAGAGGGAAGTCACTAGCATTAAGGGGGATCAGGAAAGACTTCTAATAGAAAATGAGATTTTAGCTGGAATTTGAAATAAGTCAGGAGATGAAGTTAAGATGGGGAGAGCATTCAAGGCATGGAAACAGTCAGATTTGATTTATTATGTGAAGAACAGCAAAGGGGCTGGTATTATTGGATCTCAGAGTATGTAGAGGGGACTAAAGTGTAAGAGAACTGGAAAGATAGAAAGGGAATCGAAGATGTTATATTTGAGGTAAGGAGAACCCCAGAAAGTAGAATCTTTTCAGGGCTGCTCATTCACCTTTGAGTGCCTACCTGGCACTCATCTCTCATTTGTGGCTCCAAGAATAACATGGTGCAGTGACCACATCTCAGTAAACCTTCTCAGAAAATAGGCTAAACTAGATTGAGGGTAACCAACAGGCTTCAAAGTGCATATGAAGCATGTGAAGATTTCTTCAGGTAGAATAGGTTGATGAGAACTATTGTTTCAACAGCCATAAAGGTGCATTGTGGACTTAGAGCTTGGTCAAGCACTGAAGACATCAAGGTCATCCACCAAATCCCAGACCGTCACCAGTCATCCTGACTTCTGTCTTGCCACTAGATTTCAATACCTCTGGAGAAAAAAGTGAGACAATGCAACTCTGCCTCACTTAAATCTAATTCACACTCAAATCAAGACATAACCTGTGAAATTTTTAGTTCTCAGTCCTCTTTGAAATGAAGGACAAAGCAACAATAAGAAACCACTAATGTTTATTGAATAGAGATGAATAACATGAATAACACTAAGATCAATTTGACACTTTAGGAAGATCAGTTTGACTGCTGAGTCCTAGTTAAAGTAGGAATTAGTTCTCAAAAGAACCAATTATCCTCAGAGGAAAAAACAAGTGCATAGAATGCTGGTCTTAGAAGTCAGGAATTCAAGTTTGAATCCTTCCTCAGAAACATCTCAGCTGTGTAATCCTAGGCAAGTCACAAAACCTCCAAAGTACTCAATTTCCTCATTGGTACTTTCCTAACTTTCTTTGGAAGTCTTTGTTTTTTTTTTTTTTTTAAAGCTTGTTATTTTCAAAATATATGCATATAAGGGCAACTAGTTGGTACAGTAGATAGAGCACCAACCCTGAAGTCAGGAGGACCTGAGTTCAAATTTGACCTCAGACACTAGCTGTGTGATCCTGGACAAGTCACCTAACCCCAAATGCCTCATTATCCTCTCTCTTAGACAGCAAATAATCTGTTAAACATATCCCACAATTATGCTGTACAAGAAAAATCAGATCAAAAAAGAAAAAAATGAGAAAGAAAACAAAAAGCAAGCAAATAAGAATTTTAAAAAAGTGAGAATATTATGTTGTGATCCATCCTCAGTCCCCACAGTCCTTCCTCTATGGGTGTAGATGTTCTCTCCATCACAAGACTATTGGAACTGGCCTGAATCATCTCATTGTTGAAGAGAGCCATGTCCATCAGAATTGATCATCTTATAATCTTCTTGTTGCCATGTATAATGATTTCCTTGTTCTGCTCACTTCACTTAGCATCAGTTTATGTAAATCTCCCCAGGCCTCTCTGAAATCATCCTGCTGATCATTTCTTATAGAACAATAATATTCCATAATATTCATATACCATAAATTATTCAACAGTTTCCCAACTGATGGTCATCCATTCAGTTTCTGGTTCATTGCCACTACAAAAAAAGGCTGCTACCAAGATTTTTCTCTTTTTTATAATTTCTTTGGGATACAGGCCCAGTAGAGATACTACTGGGTCAAAGGGTATGCATGGTTTGACAGCCCTTTGGGCACAGTTCCATATTGCTCTCCAGAATGGTTGGATCAGTTCACAACTCCACCAACAATGTATTAGTGTCCCAATTTTCCCATATGTCCTTCAACATTCATCATTATCTTTTCCTGTCATCTTAGCCAATCTGAGAGGCCTGTCACATCACTCCCTTTCAAGCTCTTTGACCCCAAACTGGCTTATTTACTATTCCCATAACTCATTTTCAATCTATTCCATATGCCTATTTGCCATTCTTCAAATCTGGTGTTTTCTCTTTTGACTTTGTAAAGGCTTTTCCTTTTTCTCCTCCCCCACTCTATCTATATGCATTCCATCCTTACCTTAGGATCCCTGGTTTTATTTTAGTCTCCATTTTGGGAACACTTTCTACATAAAATCTTTTCCTGACTACCTGGTTGTTAATACTCTCTCCATCCTCAAAATTATCATGAGTTTACTTATCTGTGTACCCAATAAATTCATCCCTCCCTTGTTTCTCTGTAGAATGTAAGTTGATAGAGGGCAGCGCTTATTTTTCATTTGCCTTCATATTCTCAGTGAAGTTCTCAATGCCAAACATATTTAAGCACTAAATAAATGTTTGTTTAATTGAGTTGAATGGATGGACAAACATATAGACAGATGAGTAGCTGAACAGGTAAAGAGGTGAATAAATGGCTCAATGTGGCCCAATGGATAAATGGAAAAATGAACTCATAGATGAGTGAATGGATGGGTATAGAGACAGATGACTGGAAGGACAGATGGATGAGCAAAACTACAGCTATCCAGGCTACTGCATGCCCTATTGTCATTCTCTCCCTTCATAAGACCTTTTCTCTTTCTTCAGTACTTTGTCCTCATGTTGTCAGCATTCCTACTCATTCTGGTCTTCTTTGTATATATTTGAACATACTTATTATATGTTTCCATGTTGGCTCCCCTGACAGTTATCTTGAAGGTATCTTTATCTTTGCTTCCCCAGAATTTAGTATTAGCTAGCACATAGTAGGCACTAAATAAATGCTTAGTGATTATTGATATATTTATTTGTTGATACACTCAATGTCAATTTTCTCCTTTAGGGGATTTCAATCCCAGATCATTTTTCTCTTTATCTGCTCAGATCCAAGGTTGAGAGCTTAAGAGATTGGGTGATATATTGGAAAAAGTGCTAGATTTGGAACAAGAAGACCTGGAACTAGGATTTGAGGGAAGATTATAGAGTGTAAACTTTTTAAGAAAAGAATGGAGAAGAAAAGGGGAGAGGGAACACTGAAGGTATAATAGAAATGGAGTTTCAACTCTAGAGAACTAAGATATTCCTCCTGCAGAAATAAAAAGGAAAAAAAATTAATGTGGAAATTTCTGTGAGAAGAATTCAGAAGATATATTCCATATTAGAATTCAGAAGTAATTTTCTAATTTTTTCTGACTTCCTAGGTGTCTCTGGCCTAGTTCTCTTCCTCTCCCTTTCTGATTCACAGTTTTCCAATGCATGAAATGGGAAAAGAATATCATTTCTAAGGCCTCTACAAACTCTAGTGTTCACTAGCTCTAAGTTTTCCTTTCTCTGTGAATCCATAAACATTTATAAAGCACTTGAAAGGTTCCTAGTGCTATGCTAGGCTCCGGAGACAGGAATAACCCCATCTCTCCCTGTGTTTATGTAGTCCCTACTTTCTCAGGCATGGCCTCTTCCTGCATGTCTCTGCAACCCCAGTGCCTCAGAAGGTACCTTGTAGCCCATGTGCCTTGTCATGCCTCTGTCTCCCCAACTTGATCTCTGTGTCTCTCTCTGCTTCCCAATCTGTCTGTTTCTGTCTGTCTCTTTCTCTGTTTCCATATTTCTATCTCTGTTTCTTTCTTTGTGCCTCTGTCTGCATGTTCCTCAGTCTTTGTATTTCAGTTTTTCAGTGTCTCTCTATATATATCTGTATTTCATTTTGTGTCTCTGTTTCTATATTTCAGTCTCTGCGTGTCTCTATCGCTGTATTTCAGTCTGTCCTGGTTTCTGTATCTCAGTCTCTGAGTGTTTCTCTCTATCTTTGTATTCCAACCTCTCAATGTCTCTATCTCTGTATTTCAGCCTCCCAATGTCTCTCTCTATCTCTGTATTTCAATCTCTTGTGTTTCTCTTTGTCTCTGTATTTCAGTCTCAGTATCTCTGTAATCCATTCTCTCAATGTGTCTATCTCAGTATTTTAATCTCTCCCTCTCCCTTTCCTTCTCTCTCTCTCTGTCTCTGTCTCTCTCCATCTCTCTCTGCCCATTTCTCTGTCTCTGTCTCTGTCTCTGTCTCTCTATCACACACACACACACACACACACACACACACACACACACACA
>JAJPUD010022310.1:0-10928 GCA_023553655.1 Myrmecobius fasciatus | reverse complement strand
ATATATATATATATATATATATATATGTATATATATACATATATATATATACACATATATATATACATATATATATATGATATTCTGGCTAGAGCTTTAAGGGAAGGAAGGATCAACTTTGAAGAGATTTCCAAGTGATATGCCATCTTCATTAGGAGAAGATAGATTTCTTTGAGAACCAGTAGATAAAAGGCACATATAAGGAAGAGTCTGAGGATGAAAGGAATCATAACAATAGAAGGTTTTAGATGAAACATTAACGATAAGGAAGAGCTAAAGTCAGGAACTGAAAGGCTAGAATTGCTATGAAAAGAGATAAGAACACAAGAAAAGGTAAAGGGAAAGACATTTTCCTCAAGATACAATGTGGTTCCCAACTACAAATGGTAATAATAATTTGCTAGTTTCAGTAAATAAGTAGTACTAAGGATAGAGTTCAGTAAAAGATAGATATTTTATTAGTTTAAAAAAATATACCAGCTCTCTTCAACAATGATGTGATTCAAACCAGTTCCTATTGTTCAGCGATGAAGATAGTCATATACATTCAGAGAGAGGCCTGTGGGAACTGAGTACGGACCACAACACAGCATTTTAACGCTTTCTGTGAATATTTCCATGCATTTTGTTTTCCTTCTTAGATTGTTTTTTTTTTCTTCTCTTTCTAGATCTGATGTTTCTTGTGCAGTAAGATAACTGTATAGATATGTATACATGTATTGGATTTGCCATATAATTTTATCATATTCAGTATGTATTAGATTACCTGTCATCTAGGGGTGGGGAGTGGGGGGAAGGAGGGGAAAAGCTTGGGAAAAAAAAGTTTTTGCAAAGGTCAATGTAGAAAAGTCACTCATATGTTTTGTAAATAAAAAGCTTTTAATAAAAAAAATATACCAGCTATTGTAATTGTCGACATAGATTTAGAAGATTTACTATGTGAAAGAAATTGGACTGGGTGGAGAGAGTCTAATGGATAATTGCCCAATCTCTAAAATGTGTAATATGGGGCAAAATGGGATGATGTGCCAAGCATATTAACAACTGATTCCCTAAGTGATCCTGTACTGATTCCATGTGTATTGTTTGACCTGAATTTCCAGTGTAAGCTGTATGATGTAGACAATTCACCACAGGGACAAAAAATTCTGAGTATGATCATCTTGGGCCCCTGAGAGATAATATTTTAGATCCAGTAATGGAATGTCACCATTGTGTTTATTGACATTTTACTTGGGTAGAGGAAAACGTTTGAAGGTTTTAAGGAGGGGAGAGATTGAACTCTTTATATTGGTTCTAGAAATCCTCATCCTCTGTCATTATGTGCTTATTCTGGTATTAAGAAATTATGATTAAAGGTGGGGAAGGGACATGTGCCCTCTTAGTATGGTTATTCAGAAGAGATTTTTTTTAAAGGCCCCAACTAAAAATCATATTGTTTAGCCCATTCTGAACAGAATTGGAAGGGATTTTAGAGTTCACATAGTTAATCCCACCACTGCATCCCCAAATTTAAAGACAAAGAAAGAGATGAATAGGTCCAAGCATTCCCTAATACTTTCTGTATCTTCCCTTCCAGTATAAAAGCTTTTTTTTTGCCTCTTATATGTGATATAATTTATCACATTCTACCTCTCTCCTTTACTATTTCTTCCAATATCTAGATCTTTCTCTTCCCTTAATTTTATTCTTTTTAGACATCATCCTATTCTATTCAACTCACTGCACCCTCTGTCTATATATATTTGTTTTTAACTATCCTAATAATGAAAACATTCTTATGAATTATAACTAATTTTCCCATGTAACAGTATAAACAATTTAACCTTATTAAGTCCCTCATGATTTCCCTCACATGTTTACCTTTTGATGCTTCTCCTGAGTTTTGAATTTGAAAATTTCAATTCCATTCTGATCTTTTCATCAGAAATGCTTGGAAGTTTTCGGTTTCATTGAATGTTAATAATGAATTAGAGCAGAGCACAGTTTCAGATTTCACTTTGATTCTTACAATATGACCTGTGATCAACACCTTCCTTCATTCCTTTGGTATTCTGGGAAAGTCCATAGATTACTTCTCAAAATAATGTCTTTAAATGTAAAAAGTACATAAAAAGTAGAAATTATACTTAAATTCAGATAACTTTTTTTTCATAAAGTTCATGAACAGTAGGTTAAGAACTCCAGCATTAAAGATTGAATTCATCTCCATATACTCTGACTTCTATAGACTTCCATTCTGGAACATTTAATTTGAGCAATTCCTATTTGTCCTTCTCTGTTCTTGGAAATATTCAGGACTATTGTAGATGAACTTTTTTCTTTTTTGTTCAGCACAAGACATTTGTGCACTTAGCTATTCTCACAGGCTGATATAAGGTCCATGATTTCCACCTGCTTTTTATTTTTCTTTCATGTTGTTTTCTTCTGTTCTTCTGTAAACTTTCTGAAAACAGGAACTGTCTTAGTTACTTTTATTTGTTTATCTACCATTAACCACAGTATTTAACTCATGGTAGTTTTATCAACTATCTATCTTTTAATTCAGAAAACATATTATTCATGCACTTGATTTTTCCAGTCATGTTCTTAAGCCAGTCTTTCAAGTAATTAGGTATCTCATGTAGCAGATTCTATAGTGGTGTAGGGCAATGGTTTACAAATGGGAAAAATAAAATTCACCATAAGTTTTTCTATAGCTAATGAGCTAAGAACGCTTTTTATATTTTAAACATATATTATATTTAATGTGATAAATATTATCATATAAATGACAATAGTATTTTTTTCCTGAGCACAAATTATGCTGAGAAAATCTTTGGAACTATAAGTTACAGAGAAGAGCTGACTTGTACTGGTAAAACAAGGTTTTTGTTTGTTTTGTTTGTTTTCCCTCCCAGCAGAATTCCCCTGTTCAAATGAAATCATTAAAAACAGATCAAATTAGATTTGTTCTAATTACTTACTGAATATTCTAATATTTGTCTTATTTCATCTAACTTTGTATTACTTTTGATTTTTACTGTCACTAATCTGACTATACATGATTCAGGACTGTACATGATTATGCTGATTCAGGAAAAAATGCACACAACTAATGAAATATTTACTATTTGTTAAAATATATAATCAATTTCATCTTTGTGGTGGTCTTCACAGCTTTCTATGTCCAGTGTCTTTTTTGATTCTTTTGTTGAAGGAAATATTATCACTCTCTCATAAGCAGGAAGCTTTTATGTAGACTAAAACCATTAGTCTCTATAATTCTTGATTCATGATCCATATTTTCCCACATATTTTCTTCTGCTCTAGCTTATACTGATCATTGAATTATAGGTACTTAATACAATGTTATTCATTGATTTAATTTGAAGGATCTTACAAAATATATTCAAGTGTTTCTTTACCTTATCTTCTTTTACAACCAATGGTGAAAAACTGAAATTAGTTACATGGTGGTCATTTTGCAGATTCTTATTAGCACTGCATTGTGAGATGATTGACTGTTCATGACATGACATATCTTGTCTTTGAAGACATTATAAAAATAAAAACTTTGCCAAATAATTTATCTGCCTTTACAATGAAAACCAATGAATTCCTTTGCATTTAGTATCAACTTTCTTCTGTCCCTGTTTTGCTGATAGCAAGAATTTCATGATTGCTATGATTGAATTTCTCCACTAATCTATTTACCTATTAGATATTGGACCAGTATCACAGATTTAGAGTACCGGCAGCTAAGTTAATATTTCTTTATAGCTTAAAAATAGTATTATTTGCAGCATTCACTGATACATTTTCTATTATTTTGACACCATCATTGATGTAGTTTGTGCCTAAAAGCAAATTGAAAGATATCCCCAAAATAGCATAGCCGCCCACTCTGCTTCCAGAGCTGATGAACACCTCCTCTTTAGAAAGGATCATTTGGGGAGGATTTTGTAAGAGTGAGAGGACAGAGAGGCAGAAAAAATGTTTAAAGAAATTATAGAAAATAACGTGTTCTAAATTGTCTAGTACATAGAATGCATGCAGTAATTTAATGTTATATATGACTGCAGAAATTATTTGGAGTTAGATTGTAGAGCGTCTTAAAAATAAAATTAAAATGTGTTGTTTTTAATCTTGTTGAGATAGGGAGCTACAATTTTTGATATTTAGAATATTATCTATGGATTGATTTCAAGGTATCCCTGAATTTGGAAAGGAAAAATTCCATATTTTTTAATAATATTGATATCATTTTAAAGTATTTTGAGAATATGTGTGTGCATCAAGATTGATATAAAGATACATACATATGTAAGTGCAAGAGAGTCCAGAGAAAAGATAATTGTGCATTTATGTATATTTATATGCTTTGATCAGAGGTCCATAGGCTTTACTCGGCTTTCAAATTGCTCCTTGTAGGGATGTTTTAGAAAATAGCTAATAATTGACTCTCAAAACAAGTGGGTACAATACATTTTTTTAGTTTAATTGTCACTAACATTTTCTCCATTACTTTTTAAAAACTTAATATTTAATCTTAAATCAATAAAATGATAAATCCAGCCCTAATTTTTAGCATTTATCATTTTATAAATGTAAATTCTCTTATTGAAAACTTACAAATCAGTTCCCATGATCAGTGCTAGTTCACTCCAGCACATCCCTAGAATCATGACTCAACAATGGTTACAAACTCCCATGTTTAGTTATAATTCAGGAAGTTAATTCTTCTCCCCTACTCTCCAAGGCAATGTGGTATATCAAGCAAAGAGATCACATGCTATGATTAAATTAAGAAAGTTATTTTGATATCTAGGTGAAAAATAGATTGGAAAGGAAAGACAGAGCATAGGAAGACTAGGATGTTATTGTGATAGTATAAGTAGCAAATGATAATGATCTTAATTAGAATTGTAAGTGTGTAAATGAAGAAGAGGAGGAAGATAGGGAAAAAATTGCAGATGTAGATTGTTGAAAATTATATTAATTAGTATAGCCCCAGGTCTAACACCATTTCAACTTCATTTTGGAAAGATACACTTAGGATTAAGTTTCTAACTTTGTGGTTCCTTATTTTTACCTCTTTGAGTAATTAAATTGAATAAAAATAAATTAATTTAAAAATGTTCTAGTTATATAGGTCTTATTCCAAAAAAATTAAATTGTTATTACAGAATGTCTGTCTCAAATGATGTATGACATTGAGCTTTGAGGTTCTCTTGGCCTTTAACTAGAGCATGGAATCTTTACCCCTAAACTATTCTTTCCCTTGTGGTCATAGAGGCCATAAACTGAGACTGTCTCTGATTGAAGTGCTCTCCTAGTCCCTGTATGCTTAGCAATTAAATTTTATTAAAGCGTTTTCTGTGTGGGATGCTACTTTTCATCTATTCTCCCTGTTTAGCATAGATAAAACAGGACTTGGAACTCAGGATCAAGAAGATTGAAGAATTAATAATAATTGTGTATGCATATATTACATTATATAGAGATACATACATTCAGATAGAGAGATAAATAATTTAAAATTTTCAAGGATAAGAAATCAAATTTGTTTGTCCTCAGTTCAGTACCAGTTCCTTTCTTTCATCTACATTTGAAGAACCAAAGTGGGGAATTGGAAAGATAATAAACTTAATAACATTGTTAGACAAAAGACTATTTCTCCTGAGTACTACTTTTTTTTTTTTTTTTTTTTTTTTTTTTACTGTGGAAAGGTAATCTGGATTTTGCTCTCACTTTTGTCATCTCAAATGTAAGTCATTAAAAAGCTTAAATTTGGAGTGGGGTTTAACACTAGGTAATGAAAGGAATATCTAACAGGCCTTGTCTGGAGGATCAGGAGTAGGTTCAAAAAGAATATTCTCCCAGCACTCTACTGCTATAAATAATTTTTTACAAATAACTGTGCGTATGTCCCTTTGTGCTATAACATTATTATGACCTTAAGATCATAGATCTGGAGCTGAGAGGGAATTTAATGTCATTTAGCCCCAAGTCTCTAGCTTGTGTGTTTGTTTTCATTTTTTGGGGGGGTAAGTTATGGCAGAGAAGGGTTTGAAAGAGCTCCATCATGGCCATCATTTGGAGAATGCCTGAATAAATTATGGTATATGAATATTATGGAATACTATTATTCTGTGAGAAACGACCAGCAGGATGATTTCAGAGAGGCCTGGAGAGACTTGCATGAACTGATGCAGAGTGAAACGAGCAGAACCAGAAGATCATTATTCACGGCAACAACAATATTATATGATGATCAATTATGATGGACATGGCTCTTTTCACCTGTGAGGTGATTCAGGCCAATTTCAATAGATTTGTATGGAGAGAAGTATCTGCATACAAAAAAGGACTATGGAGACTGAATGTGGATCACAGCATACTATTTTCACCTTTTTTTTTGTTGTTGTTTGCTTGCTTTTTGTTTTCTTTCTCAATTTTTTTCTTTTTTAATATAATTTTTCTTATACAGCATGATAATTGTGGAAATATGTATAGAAGAATTACATATGTTTAATTTAATTTAATTGAAATAATTGAATATAGAAGTAGGAGGAAAGGAAGGTGAAAAAAATTTGAAACACAAGGTTTTGCAAGGGCAAATGTTGAAAACTATCTTTGCACATATTTTGTAAATAAAAAGCTAAAAAAAAGAAAAGAAAAGAAAGAGCTCCCTCATGCAAAATTTAATGTTTTTCCATTTTACCAGGATATCTTCTTAATCACTATATCATAGTCAATGTAAAATGGACCCTCAAATCCAGGGACATGCTGGTAAATTTTTAACAAATAACTTTCCCCCCCCAAGAAATGTTATCAAGACACTTTTAAGTTTAATTATCATTATTAACATTTCCTAAATGATTTTCTTATATCTAGGAAATCTACAGGAAAAATAAATCAAGCCTCATTTGTAATATTTGCCAATTTTTGAGGTATAAATATTCACATTGAAAATTTAAGAATCAAATGTCTCAGGTCAATTCAAATTGCCTCCAGCTCATTCCTGAAAATGATCATACTAAAGCAAAATGCTATATCACTGAAGGTCACTGTGCTTTGTATGCCAGATAAACTTACCAAAAGAATTACAAAGTGAGAAAAAAATTAGGACAACACACAAGTTGAAATCCTTAACCATATCCTTAAATTGAAACTAATTTTTCTTTGAAAGATGCCATATAATGTTCTTAAGATAATATTTTGTTTTTTGTTTTTTTTTGATTATGTGGTAGTAATAGCAATTAATAATTAATTATTAATTGAGTCAATGAGCACTTATGAAATGCCTTCTATATTATAAGCACTGAGTCAAACTAAGAATACAAAGAAAGGCAAAAAAAGTTTGTTATTTTTTTTTTTTTTTTGCTCTCAAAAGGCTTACAGTTTAGTGGGAGAAACAACATGCAAACAACTATGTACAAATAAAATATATCCAGTATAATTTAGATACAATCAATAGTGGGAATGAACTAGCAGTAAGGGAAACTTCTTTTGCTGCTCAACATGCCCTTAGCACTTGTGCTTCCTGGGCATCCTTGGTTTTTAAGGGCACTTTTGAATCCCTCATTTTCAAACACTTTGCTCAGGATTTGAGACCTCAAAGCTCATTTTTTAAAATGCAGTCCCTTTCATTTTAGACTTGTTTTATATGGAAGAAAATATATCCAACCCATTTAAAGCTTATGCTTAATGTCCAAATATTACTTCCTGAAAGTAATTAGATGGTCAAGAAGCTTTTTCAGCCTTTTTTCTCCCATTTAACAGCTTACTTTCCTTTTCAAAATGTTGAAAAGAATGGGAGGAAGATTTCTTTTATTGGCAAAAGAAGACAAAAGTAAGCAGTAAGATTATAATTTCATTCAAAATTCTGAACCCATAATTTTTAAATGGATTCTAAATTATCCAATATAGCCTTTTCAATGTTATTTATAACCTACTTATATATTATTGAAACTCTAATACTATAAAAATATAGCATTTTTCTAAGTGAAGAATGTCTAACTATCTCCGTAATTCAGCAAGCAATCACCCCTGCATCTTAAGGAAAGGATATTTCTTTGGCATGCTGAAGAAGAGCCATGGTTACCTTAAGAAAAAATTTAAAGATTTTTTAATGATAAAATCTAAAACAAATAGCATTTTGATAGCATTTTCCTATTTTAGCATACATAGGTGAGTCAAGAATCTACTCTTCAACACTTTGTCCAATTTTTTCATTGTATAATTTAATTTCAGTCTCTGTTATATTGTAAAGATGTATTTAAAAGAATTCTGCATTTTCAGCACAAGGACCTGTGTTCAATTTCAGTATATTTTTGTGACTTGTGTGACTAGTGACCTCACCAAGTCACAATCTTCCTGGGCCTAAATTTCCTTATCTCTAAAAATGAGTGAGCTTGTTTGGATGATTTCTAAATTTCCTTCTAGTTCTAAATTCATGATCCTATGAGATGCCATCCTTTATCCAAAGGTGATTTCTCTATCCTTTAAGCATAAACATTATTATATTAGTACATATTTTATAACTCTTTTACAATATGTTTTGTATTATAGTAAGAAGTGATCTAAATGTGTTTAACAGCAAGCTTTCCAGAATAATATAATGTCCATAGGACACATTTCTAAAACTCTAATTCATATTCTTAGCATTTTCCATCATATTAATCTATAAATCAACAAAACAATTAATTCAGTTCTGATTTGTAGCATGTATTGATTGCTGAGGTATAAAGGGTTACACTGAAAATTTAACAATCAGGTTTCAATCTTTGCAAGCAGTAGTATATTCCTGCTTGTAGTAATTTTATCTCCATCTTTGCTCCCTTCCTCTATTAGATTCAGGGATATTAAAAGATCTCTGCAAAAAGCATTGTAATTGGGACTAAAAAGACTCCTATTTGAGCCCTAGCTGTGCTCCTTCCTAGCTATGTGATATTGAATTCTCAAAATAATCACCTCCATTTTCATTTGAAAATCATGGTGATGTTGCCAAAAATAAGCAGTAATTTATACTTGTTGATATTTTTTTCTTTTACCTTCTTGTCAACATTTTGCATGTTTAAAATAATCACCTCTGGACAATAATTGAGAACAGCACTTCTGCTTTCTAAGACAATCATTTAGAAAAATAGTGGACAAGATGTCATCCCTTTTCTAAGACTATCACTAAGTAGAAATATTGGTTTTCATGAGATAAATCTCCTCAAAAAATTTTGTTAAAATACATTCTTTCATTATTTTGCTTTGCATAATTCAATAATTTGTTTTTATAATTCAATAATATGTTCACTTTTACTTTTGCTTCAGAAATTCCATTTTCTTTTGCTGAGCCATGGAAAAATGCATTATCTTATGCTCCCCTTTCCACTATAAGGAAGAAAATAAAACACTAAAAATTGTCATGATTGCCTGTGTTTTTTAGTTTTAAAAAGTTCTTTCTTTGCTTTCTTTCAAACTAGTCTAAATCTAAAGCATGCAAGGAATAAAGTGATGACTTCAATGGCTTAGACAGCTGTTTTACTTATAGTTGCCAAAAGTAAATGAATGAGTGAGAGAAGAACTATCTTACCAAAGAGTTTCCTGTACAAATATGTTATTATTTTATGCTTTTAGGCAGAAAAATCCCTACTATTAGAATAAAGGATGAGTATCCATATATACTTATATGTGGATTCATAGAAAGTCATATGCATCATTCATTTTTACCTTTGCCCCTATTCTCCCCTCCCTATTGGCTCCTTATTCATCACTGAAGTAGAATTCCAACAACTGTCATGACTTTGTTGCTTAGCATAAAACTATGAGCTGGTAAGTATAATATCCTTTTAAAATTCCTTTCCCCATCTCGTCAATCTTGGATTTGAGTAAAAGGAGGGTTTTTTATAATAGACACTGCTTCAAAAACTACTAAATTTGGCTTCTGACCTCATGAGATACAGACGATATAAACCCTGGAAATTGGGAAATGTGACAGAACCCACAGTGCACATTACAATGAAGTGAAATTCTTTCCTGTATGATAAGTAAAGACCAAAGCACAACCTTTGGGCTGCTTCAAACTTCAAGGGCATGCATTCCATCTATTGGCATTTAATATCGGTAGACATTATTTTCAGGCCAAAATCCAGGGAACCTTTGCAGTTTTGGAAGAACACTCTAATCCAAAAAGACTCTGGAGAACATTTCTTCATCAGCCACATTATTGCCCATTGGAGATTAAGGATCAGCTAATTATACCCCCAAACTTTAGGCAAATATTTTTTTTTCCTTTGGAGCTTTTTTTCATTATCTGCTGTGGCTATCTCTTTATGAAGATACCTATTTAGGGTCTAATTGCTGCTGAGGGAAGCAAAATAAAATAAATAAACCTTAAATTGCAATTAAGGAAGAGATTATATCATTGAGTGAAAATGAGAGTTGGAGTATTAAGAAAGGAGAATGGATAAACTAGTAATCTAGCTTTGTTGAAGTATATATTACAGGAAAAAGGAAAATAATATTAATATATTTATATATGCAAATATATGTATATGTGTATATGTATATATGTGTGTATACATGAAATAATCCATGAAATTGGATGCACATTGTAGATGGTTATAAATGCTAGGTTTTGGAGTTTTTGTTTGATATGATTTTTTTTTTCTAGAGACAAGATTATTTTCCATTTCAGTATCATGGTTGGATCTGTTACTTTAGCATCTTTTTACAGGACTGATTAAAGCAGGAAAATATATAGGAAGGGAAACCAATTGTCTCTTATATAGTACAAGGAAGAAGTGATAAATTAGAGGAGTAGCTCCATATATAAAGACAATAGTGTGGAAGCACATGTTTTAAAGGTAAAATGAATATTCTTTGATAAGTAATTGGAAGTAGGGGATGAGGAAGGGAGATAGTCATGTATAATGTGAGATATTGAACTA
>JAJPUD010022309.1:229-21655 GCA_023553655.1 Myrmecobius fasciatus | reverse complement strand
GTACTTATCTTGAATCTAAAGCCAGTCCTTGGCTAGAAGGGAAACCTTGGCTTCTTTGGTGCTTTTGATTTAGTGAAAGCCTTTCCAAAAAGAAAAGTTTTACTTTTTTTTTCTTCCATGTTGATCTGTGCATTGACCATTTTATTTTGGATCAACCATCCTATCAAAGATAAAGGTTAATTTTATTTCTCTTTTAGGCCTTTTTATTTTATTGGAGGTTTCCCCTGGAGATGATAAAAAAGGAGACTGCAAGGAGTTAAAAATAGTAGTAATAGAGTTTTACCCTCTTATAAGTATTAACTTGCCTGTTGATCTTTGTTGAATTAAAAATAATAAATACATTGCTGGAGGAAGTGAATCAAATCAATTTTAACATTCAATTCAAGTCGATTGAACAAGCACTTTTCCTGGACCCAGCAATATCCTATGCTAAGCACTTGGGCATATAAAGAAAAAACAGGCAAACAAAAAAGTCTCTATCTTAAGGCTTACATTCTACTGGATAAATCATTTACCCTGATAAGTAGATACAGTATAAATTGGGAGAGGGAAGTTGTAAGAGGAACTAACAATGAGGAAATCAGGAAAAAGAAGTCAAGAATGAAAAGAAGTGGATTCTAGGAGAGAAAGGTGAAGAAGACAATGTATACATAAACTCATAAAAAGATACTGAGGCATTAGATAGAAAGCTGAGTTTGAGAAACAGCTTAATTTTATTAAAACCTTAAGACATATAACAGAAAATCCCAATTTTTTTGAGCAAAGGAAAAAGCAAGGTATTCTGCTAAGAGAGCGGGTAGAGAAGTAGTTAACATTGATTAAATGAGAGAAAAGATTAGGACAGATATCTTTCACATTCATTTCTTTCTTTCCAACACATTTTGATGGCAAGGTTTCTTGGGCCAGAGTTGACTTTTAATGCCAAGCCAAACTGTATTTTACCTTGGAGGCAATACGGAACTTCTGAAGATTCTGGAGCAGGCCAGTGATAATGGTCAGATTTGCACTTCCAGAACATTATATTGGAGATTCTTTGGAGAGGAGAGAGACTAGAACCTAGAAAATCTATTAAAAGGTGTCTTTAAGAGAGAAAAAGCACCTTAAATTAAGATGGTGACAGTGTAAGAGAAAAGAGATTAATATGAGTAATGTCTGTGCCTCTTCTCTCCTATGCCATCTTTTCTTTTCCTTAAGCAGAGCCCCCTCACCTAAACTTTGCTCTCCACATTGAGGCTGTAATGAACTTCCTTTCCTTCCCAGTTCCACATTTCACCTAATCTCAGTATTAAATTACCCTTCCTCATCTTCCTTTCTCTAGTGTCAGAAAATGAAATTGACCTACTCTTTATTACTTACTACAATCCTCTCTCTTCCCATCTCATTTGGGAGTTTGTTCCTTCTATCACCCTCTTCTTCGCTCCTAATATTCAACTTTTCCTTATCCATCGGCTCTTTTCCTGCTGCTTGTATTCCATCCCTTTTTTGGTCGAGAACTCTTCTCCATCCATAGCTGTGAAAGTATCTTCCATTCCCCTTTAAATTTATTATGTGATATGATCTTTTATGTCTGGATCACATATCAATTTAGAAATGTGATATATGACATAGGATGGTGTCTAATTCCAATTTCTCCCAGCCCGTTTTCCAGATTTCCCTAGAAATTTTTGGTAAATAGGGAATCCTTACCCCACTAGTTGAGGTCCTTGGCATTATGTCATTGTGTTCAATTGCCTGTAGACCTTGTGTACTTGCTCCAATGATCAATTTTTATTGTGTGATAAATGATTTAAATGATTCCTTCTTGGTAGCATAGTTTGAGTTATAGTAGTTCTGGGTTCTTTCTCCTCCTTTCTCCCCTTTTCCTCCATTATTTCCTGTGCAATTCTTAACTTTTGTTCTGCCAGATGAATTGTTATAATTTTGCTTAGTTCTATAAAACAAGGCCTTTCTTCACCTGGAAAATGGGAATAATAATTGTGCCTTCCTTAGAAGATTGTTGGGTTTGGTAGTTTGGTTGGTATGGCATTAAATCTATAAATTAGTGTAGGTAGAAAAATCATTTTATTACATTAGCACATTCCAGTCACAATCAGTTAATTCCTAGCCAGTTATTTAAGTTGTTTTACTTTGTAAAGAGTGTTTTGTGGTCACAATCTCATAATTACTATGTCTATCTTGGTCACTAGACTTCCAGTTACATTCTTTAGTTATCATTTCTCTATTTTTTCCTCCTGAGTTTTGTTGAAAATTTATGGAAAGACTGATTTTGTGTGTTCATTTCACATTCTGCTATTCTTTTTTTTAGGATTCTCTAAGTAAACCATATCATTTGAAAAAAAATGATAATTATATGTTGTCTTCTGCCTGTTACTTATTTGCTTATTTTTCTTTTCTTTTCTTATTGCTATTGCTAGCATTTCCAGAATTATATTGGTAATAATAATGACAGCTGACTAGTCAGGAATACTTTAATTAAAATTTCTCCTTAGACATTTATAAGCTCTGTGACCCTAGACAAGTCACTTTATCTTAATTTCCTCATTTGTAAATTGGTGATAATACCATCTGTCCCACAGGATCTTTGTGAGTAATCAAAACAAATAACATAATATATGTAGAGAGTTTTCTAACCTTAAAGTAGGAGGGAAATCCTATTTTGTTATTTTACCACTGATCCTACTAGAAAAATTTCCTACTGATTTTCATTTACAGATGTTTGCTAATGCTTTTTGATAAATATTATTTACTATATTAAGGAACAGTCTGATTATGCCTATGTTTTCAAGTGTTTTTAACATGAAAGGTGATTTTTGGTTTTGTTATTAATGTGGTCAATTATGTTTATAGTTTTCCTAATATTGAAGCAACCCTATATTCCTGACATAAATCTCACTTGATCATATTATATTGTCTTTTTAATATGTTCTTATAGAACTTTTGCTAATATTTCATTCAGTATTTTTTCATTGGTATTAGTCCATATTTTTTCTCTCTGACTGTTCTCTCCCTAGTTTAAGTCTTACGGCCATATTGCCTCATAGAAGGAATTTGGTAGTATGACATTTTCCCCTATATTTGAAAACAATTTATTTAAAATTGTAGTTTTTCTTCGAATAATAGAATATACAGCGTGTTCAGATTCTCTTTCTGAGTTTGGTTTATTTAGGTTCTCTGCTTCTTGTTTTGTTAATCTGGATATTTTACTTCTTTGTAAATATTAATCCATTTCATTTAAGATATCTTTTTGTTGTCATGTAATTGGGCAGAATTTTTCCAATAATTTTCTTCATTTCTTCTTTATAAGCTATTTTTTTTTACTTTGCATATTAACAATTTAGTTTTCCTCATTTTAATTATATTAGCTAAGGGCTTAAATTGATTTTATTATTTTTTTCTCACCCTAAAATCCTAGCTTACTTGAGTAGTTTTCTTCATCTAAGAAAAAGGAACCAAGCCCTCTCTCTGGATGATTCTACTTTTTCTGTTAAGGCAGGTCAAGGTAATGTTCTCTCTTCAGGTGCCAGATTTCTGGAACTGATTTTTGCTTTCAACTTGTAAATTTATTAGAAGAATGATTTTGAGATAAGACAAGATGTAAAACCTAATTGTATAAAGAAGGTGATGGAAAGTGCATAAAAGATAGCTTTGAATTTTCAAACTTGGGAGATTGACAAGATGTTGCTCTTGAGAGAAACAGAAAATTAGGAAGAGCAATGGTTTTTATGAAAGATATTATTTCTGATTTTGACATGCTGATTTAAGATGTCCAGTAGTGAGTTGGTAATATGGAATTGGAGTTCTGGAGAGAGAGAGAATGGGCTTGAATTATTAAAATAGGAATCATCCTCACAGAGATGATAATGGAAACCATAATAGCTCATGAGATCACCAAAACAAATAGTAAAAGAAGATCTAAGGGCATAGCTTGGAGAACATCCTTAGTTTTGGAGTTTTGCCTCTAGCAAATAAAACTAAAAATCCTCAGACAAAAAGGAGACCCAAGATAGAGCAGTATTACAAAAGCTGAGGGAAGAGAAACTATCCAAGTGGTCATTAGTTTCCAAAGTAGAAAAGAGAACCAAGAAAAATGGCTTCCTCTATCACAACTAAGAGATTATTAACCTTGAAATAAACACTTTAAATCAAAGGTTTGAAGACAGTTGCAAAGGGCTAGGGAATGAGGACAGAAAGTATGGACATAGAATTTTTTCCCCTAGAATGCTAGTAGATGGTATGGAGAGAGATTTTAAGGTTTACAAAATGGTCAAACTATATTATTTTATTTTCACAATAACTTGTAAAGTTGGACCCATAAATATCTTCATCTTCCAGAAGAGCCTGCTGAGCATCAAATTAGGTGACATCCTCATCATCTCACAGTGTTAGAAGAGGGAACCCAAGCATCTTCTAATTCTAAGCTTCTTCCATTACTCTTTCCCTGGGTCTCTAGTCTCCTAAATGAACCCAAAATATATGAAGAAGCTGTAGCTAACCGGAGAAATAGAGATAAGACCATAGAGTTCAAGTTGAAATGAGAAAACTGAGACCTATAGAAGATGATCACCTCATCTAAAGTCATATAGTAAGTAATAGAACCAGAATTTGGACTCAAGTTCTATGATTCCAGGTGCAGTGATCTTTCCACTTCAACTGTAAATTCTACCTGCCCATTATCTGTAGTATCCTTTCCCTTCCCTCCATTTACATGGCCAGTACTCTAGTTTCAGACCTCCATTACTTCTCATGTTGATTACTATGATAGATGGGTCTCAGGATGAGGTAACAAAAAAGTTTGTTTTCCACTGGAAGTCCGCTAGAATTCTGAGAATTAGGATAGTAATCAACAAAGTTGCTTAACAGGTGGATCCAACCAATCAGAAATGGAGCCCTGTATCCTTTTCAATGATAGTCTTCCCAAAGACCCAATCTGGCTCAAAGTAGTCAGGGTCAATGACCTGGCAAAGGTAAATTGCATATTAACCAACAGATGCCATAGGAGTAGTTTTCTGCCATCTTTGAACAAGGGATGGGGAACATATCTAGGAGGGCATAAAGAAGGCAGAGAGGAAAACACTGCTAGTCAACAGAATATTAACCAATCAGGAATGACTGGAAGGAGATTGGGTGGCACATGGGAGTACCAGCTTGTGCCTATTTCCTGCAGGAACATAAGCACTCCTTCACTTATTCCAGAGACTTTTTACCATTGGGGGGGTGTCTTGGACCCTTAATCACTTTCATAATAACTACTGCATTAACCTCCCAATGGGTTTCCCTCTTTCCCTCTCCAATTATCTCCCACATAGCTATGAAAATTATAGTTAAAGCAGAATTTTGAACATTAAACTCAAGATGCTTCAACAGTTTGCTATTAAACTATAAATCCTTCTGTTTGGCATTTAAAGCCAAAAGCCATATTTAAAGTTGAAAAACTTTATTCCAACCTATTTTTCTAGACTAACTTTCCATGTGTCTCTGTGTTCCAGCCAAAGTGATCTCCTTACTGTTTCTTGTATATCACTGTTCTTCATGCCTAGAATACTCTCTGTCCTTTCTTCAACCTCTCAGAATGCTAAACTTCCTGCAAGAGATTGTCTTTCCTGAATACCCTGAGTTGTTATTCTTCCTCCTCTCCTAAGTTATTTGTAAAAACAGTTATCCATTCCATATCCATGGGGACTAGGGGGATGCGTCCCTGCTATCTGGAAAATTTGCATAAAATTTTTGATCCTCCCTTTGTACTAGAGAAGGTCTGAATTTTTTCTTTTTCCTTAAGGGCTGTTTATGATGCCTTATTGTAAAATTTGGGTTAAGCATCTAGTCATAAGTCATTGTGTTATCTGCTGACTTTTGCAGCTTCCACAATTCCCCCCCCAAAAAAAAATTCCCATTTAATTTCTCATGCCAACTCACCATGTAGAGAAATCAAAACCATGATGGGAAAAGGTGGGATGTAGAAAGGATAATTGTAGTTTATATTTACTTAACTATTTACATCTTGTTGTTCCTTCCATCCCAGTAGAAAATAAGCTCTTTGGGGGCAGGAGTTCTGTATCTTTTTATGTCCTACTGTTCCTGGCACACAATAGGCAGATTTTTTTTATTAGAACCTGCCTTCCAAGGTACTTTTATTTTATTTAATTAACTTATTTATTTGCTGAGGCAATTGGGGTTCTGACTTGCCAGGGTCACACAGCTAGGAAGTGTAAAGTGCCTGAATTCAGATTTGAACTCAGGTCCTCCTGACTTCAGGGCTAGTGCTCTATCCACTGCGCCACCTAGCTGCCCCAATAGGCAGATTTAAATTAGCTGAAGCTACAAGATGTCCTGAGGGAGATCTAGAAGGTAACATTGCCAGATGTGTCAAAATGTGACCATCACCACCACCTCGACCTCTACCTCCTCTGGCAGCTTCCCTCAGACTATGATGGAATCAGCTCAGGATCCAGAGGTCATGAGCTCCAGGAATTGCAATTCTGCTATCAGCTGGTGATGCAGACATTTTCAGGGGAGCTATCAAATGGAGATGTGGCCTTTCAATTGCCTCCATGGGTGCTAGTTGCTGTATTCTCAGCAACTAATAATTTCTGAAAACTTCATGGTATGAATATAGCCAGAACATGACATGGAGGTCTGGTACTAGACAAGATGAGATGAAAAATCTCAGTTATCAGGACTGAAATCCAGGAGCTAAGTCCAAAGTTCTGATGGAAAGGATACAAAACGATGTCTAGGTTACAGGCAAAGGTAGCATGAAGATGGCTGGAACATCTAAAATAGATAGTGTTTTACCAGCAGAATTGACAGTAAGATGCACTACCTTCTGTTTTGGACCTTTCCATCTACCTTGTAGCTAAAACCTCTTGAAAATGTTGTTCTCTCTTAATTGAACACCAGATAGATAGCTTTGACTATATTAAGTTAAAAAGTTTTTGTACAAACAAAACCAATGCAGTCAAGATTAGGAGGGAAGCAATAAATTGGGAAATCATCTTTACATTTAAGAGTTCTGATAAAGGCCTCATCTCTAAAATATATGGAGAATTGTCTCATTTATAGGAATTCAAGCCATTCTCCAATTGATAAATGATCAAAGGATATGAACAGAAAATTTTCAGATGATGAAATTAAAACTATTTGTAGTCATATGAAAAAGTACTCCAAATCACTATTAATCAGAGAAATGCAAATTAAGACAACTCTGAGGTACCACTACACACCTGTCAGATTGGCTAAAATGACAGGAAAAGATAACGACAAATGTTGGAGGGCATGTGGGAAAACTGGGACACTGATACATTGTCGGTGGAACTGTGAATGGATCCAACCATTCTGGAGAGAAATTTGGAACTATGCTCAAAAAGTTATCAAACTGTGCATACCCTTTGACCCAGCAGCATTTCTACTGGGCTTATATCCCAAAAAAATCATAAAGGAAGGAAAGGGACCCATATGTGCAAGAATGTTTGTGGCAGCCCTTTTTGTAGTGGCTAGAAACTGGAGACTGAATGGATGCCCATCAATTGGAGAATGGCTGAATAAATTATGGTATATGAATGTCATGGAATATTATTGTTCTATAAGAAACGACCAGCAGGATGATTTCAGAGAGGCCTGGAGAGACTTACATGAACTGATGCTGAGTGAAACGAGCAGAACCAGGAGATCATTGTATAAGGCAACAACAATTCTATATATGATCAATTCTGATGGTCATGGCTCTCTTCCACAATGAAATGTTTCAAACCACTTCCAATTGTTCAGTGAAGAAAGCCATCTACACCCAGAGAGAGGGATATGAAATGTGGACCACAACATAACATTTTCATGCTTTCTATTGATGTTTGCTTGCATTGTTTCCTTTCTCTTGAGTTTTCTTTCTTGTAGATACGATTTTTCTTGCACAACAATGATAAGTGTGGAAATATGTATACATATATTCTATTTGTCAAGTATTTTAACATAATTAATATGTAGTGGATTTCCTGCCATCTAGGGGAGGGATGGGGAGTAAGGGGGAAAAATTTGTAACAGAAAGCTTTGTAAGGGTTAATGTTGAATTACCCATACATATGTTTTGCAAATAAAAAGTTTTAATTAAAAAAAAAGAAAAAAAGAAAATGTTGTTCTCTTATTGGAATGGGAGGAGGTATTGTTCTGCTTTTTCTATTCCAGTTTTTAGTGCCTGGCAAGAATTTGACCCTAATAGCCACTTAATAAATGGCGTTTTTTGTTGTTAATTTTCATCCATTCATTAATACTATTTTTCATTTTATTGTATTGATGATAAATAGAGAGACAATAAGTAAGCATCTAGATATTCTTAATGAGTTTAATTCACCAAGTCCAAATAAATTATATTCTAGATAATGGAAAGAACTGGCAGATATGATTGCTAACTCACTCTCACAGGTATTTGGAAGTTCATCAAAAACAGGAGAAATATTTCAAGACTAGAAAGGAATTTACACATTTAAGGACATTTTAACTTTACATTATCAACATTTTCTACTCAATTAAGATCAGGATGGCTGTTTATTTAGCAGCCTCCTGATCATTGCTCAAGACATTTAATGCCTGGATCACCATCTCCTCCAATTTTTTATACTCGCCCTTAAGACTCCAAATTCTTACCTCCTAAAATCTCATGATCTTTTTCTCTCTTCTTCATTCCATCTTAGCAATATATCAGGATAGTCACACACTGAATCTTATTGTTACCCATAAATAGTATTTATGGTTATGAATACAATACTAAAAAATACTATTATCCATAAATTCCACTTAATCAGAAACTCTGTTTCTCATATGACAATAACCTTTTATCATCCCATCTTTCTCAGCACCTTACACTTTCTAAAGCCAATCTCTGTCTTTCTACCCCACATCCCTAACCCCCTAATTCTATTAACACTCCTCCAATTCAGTTTCTTGGTCCTATAGTTATTCAATTCAGTGGTATAATTCTCTTCCCTTGCTTCCTTGGTCAATCATTCCTCATCTCTTGCCAAACCTCAGCCCTTTATCCCTCCCAACATTTGCCTCCTCCACCCCTATTCACATGTTTTGCTGAATGAGGCTGGAGGAAGTTCATAATCGAGTTGATTGGGTGCATTACAAATTCATGTTTTCCAAATTCAGCTGGGCCCTCCTGCAATGAGGCAATCTTTTCTTCCTTCCTAATTGATTCCAAGTCTCACACCCAGCAAAAGTTTTTCCAAACCCTCTCTCCTCAAGTCTCGAATATCTCACCTTTCTCCTTTCTCTCTCTTAGCTGGGGACCTTCCCTCTTAACTGAGGAAAATGAGCCTGACTAGACATTCTTCTTTTCTCCTCATCTTTATCTCAAAATCCCTTGATATTGTTCCCCATCCACTCCTAACAATGAGGTGCCTTTTTTTTTGTCACATTGTGCTTTTGATCCTTTTTCCTCCCAGTTCTTTAGCAGATTTCAACTTCAAACATCCCTCTCTCTTTCTGAAGTTTAACCTTTCTTATCAATTGTTTCCTTCCCTGTTGCCTTCAAACATGCCCAAGTCTTCACCAAACAAAAATAAAAAAACTTCATCAAATCCTATTGACCTTTCTATCCTAATATGCCTACATAGATACAAATATGTATGTGTGCACATATATATATACACACATATACTATATATGTACATACACACACATCCTCCTTTTCTCAATGAAAATCCTAGAAAGGATTATATTCTTCCTCCACTTCTTTTCATTCATTCTACAATTCTTTGTAATCTTTGTGACCTCATCACCTAACTGAAACTGTTCTCTCCAAAGTGACCAGTTATCTTTTAACTGCCAGTTCTAATGAATTTTTTTAAAATTCCTCATCCTTTTCAATTTACTTCCTTTGATACTGTTGACTACTCTCTCCTCCTATGACTTTTATAATATTACTTTCCTATTTTTATTCCCTCTGTATAACAAATATATCCACTCTTCTCATTCTCCTTTGCTGGTTCATGATCCATATGTTCCCTGTCAATGTTTCCAAAGCTCTAACCAGGGCCCCCTACTCTTTTCTCTCTAAACTTTCTTTCTGTGACCTTGTCAGCTCCCATGGGTTTAATTATCATCTTTGTTCTATGTCTGTTTCTCTAGTTTCTCCCCCCAGCTTCAACCCTGTGTCACTAGTTACCATCCACAAAACATATCAAACTGGATGTTCTGGAGATATTGAAAACTCAATATGTCCAAAATAAAACACATTATCTTTCCCTTAGAGAGACAAATAAACAAACATCAAAACCAAACCCAACACCCTCCCTGGAAACTTTTCTCTTTTTCCTTTTAGGGTACCATCTAATCATTATCCTAAACTACCCCTTCTCCTTAGTCCTAGATATTATCTTCACATATCCAATCAAGTGCAAAATCTTGTCATTTATATCTCTGACAACACCTCTCACACCTAACCACTTAAACACTTACTACTTTAATTGAAGCCCTTGGATCACCTCTTCTCTAGATCGTTTCCATGGCCTCCTAATTGATTTCTATCTTCATTCTCTCTCCAATACAGTTCATTATCCACACAGCTGCTAAAGTGATTTTCCTTAAGGCAGATCTGATCATGTCTCTTCCCTATTTAGTCAATTTTTGCATCTTAGAATAAAATATAAATTCCTCTATTTAGTTTTCAAAGTCTCTATAATCCTATCTTCTCATTTCTCTGTCATGGTACTCTCCTGTTCTCTGCAATGTAGCCCTCTTTCTGTTTTTCACAATATACTCCCTCTCCCATCTCTGTATCTTTTGTACTTGACTATCCCCATACCTGAAATATATTTTCACCTTATCTTCTGCTCACAGAATACTTCTGTTCTGTCAAGGTACAACAGAAGCAACACATGAAGCCCTTCCTGATCACTCTTCCTTCCCTTCCCTCTTAAGCTACCCTATATTTAACTATTTTGTATGCATTTGTATTTTTCCTTTGATGAATGACTGCTTAGGTATTTCTCTTATATCTCTTTCACTATTTCTAAAGTGCATCTCTTTATTGTACTTGTTACAGAATATTCACATACTATCTATTCCCATCATTATCTATTCATTTCCATTGGGTGACCTACAAACTTATTCAGAGACTGGGTATTCTATGACTTATAGACATTCAGAAACATTAGGGGAATACTGACTTTAAAAATATGGAATTTATAACATTTAAAAAAATTTTTTATGATGAACCTTTTTTTTCAGGGTAAAAAAACAAAACAAAACAAACAAACAAAAAAAAAACTGCACTATTTTCCAAGTGCCATTCAGAGTACCTTCTATTCCTATTCAGCTGTGGACCCAGATTTCTGTCCACATGCAGATTTTGACCAATATGTATGTATATTCTTTCCATTGAACACAGTTTTGATATATGTAAAACAAAGAAGGATTTTCCTGGGAAGTTTAAATCTCAAAGAAAATAGCTGTCAATCAGAACACTGGATTTATAAGACCAGTGTTCAAATGGTTTGACCCTACACAGTTATGTGACTTTGCTTGAGTCATGTCTGAGTCTCAGTTTTCTCATTTGAGGGGGGTTAGACTTGATGACCCATAAATCCCCTTCCAGCTATAATATGCTGTGATTCTGATTCCTTGTTTCTCTGTGGTTATCTTTATTCGTTTTGTTTGGCCTTGCCCAGGTTGTTAGATTGTTGGCAAGATTAGACCCCTGACCTCCTGGCCATAATAAAACTGCCTTTTCTGTTCAGTTTGATATTTGATAATGAAACAAATACCAAATATTTTTCTCTCCAAGTGAAACAGATAAACAGGAAGAAATCGGGGATTGAGGTATCTCTCTCTGGAAGAGGAGACTGGTGTCAGGCAGGGAGTTGAGTGTCACCTCCATGTGGAGCAGAAAGGTCCAGATGTGGCTTGCCTTACCCAGGGCATTTTTCCATTTGTGCAGAGAAAATAAAATAAAGAGCAAAGAAAACAAGCATAAAATACTTTACTGTATATCAGGTTCTTGCAATTGTCACTTGAGGTGTTCTTGATTGCTTTGAGGAGAGGGGAGAAGGGAGGAGGGGGAGAGAAGGAGCTGACCTTAGTTGTCTTTTGTGTGACCAGTTGTTTTAAAAGATCTCTTTGTTGATCTGAGATACATATGGCAAAGAAATACTAGTCTCTTCTAGCTTTGGGGCTGGGGAAGTATGAGATTGGACTTCCAGGAGAGAGGTCAGGGGCCAGGGGACGGACTTGCTTCCTTCACAGAATCTCAGAGCTGAATGGGACATCAGAGGCCTTTTAGCCCAAACTGTAATAAATAAGAGTCCCTTCTACTTCATACCCAATAGCCTTGTCATGAAAACCTCTAGTAAGTGGAAAACCCTTGTTTCTCAAGTGCTACTTAAAAGCTACTACCCCCTACAACATTCATTACCTTTCTTTGTATCATATACTTAGTTTTCGTACATCTCATTTTTCTTATCAGCCTAAAGCTCTTCCAAAGATAGGTCTTAAGTGTCAAATGAGATAATATTTGTAAAACTCTTGTTTACAATGTCTGGCAAAGAGTAAGCACTTGATAAATGCTTGTTCCCTTCCCCCCTTATATAGCTGGTGGTATAGTAGAAAGACAACTCTTGGAGTCAGTAGACTTGATCACACAATTGCTAGTTTTGTGGCCATGACTTCTGTTTTCTGACCTCTAAAGTAGGAATAGTAATACTCATACTGAAAGAGCTTGGTTTGGAGTCAAGGGGGCATGGATTCAAATGCTACTTTTGACAAATATTGACTGTTTGATCTTGGATAAATCAATTAACCTTGTAATAGGGACTAAGGGAAGAAAAGAAATAGAAGGGGTTCATTTTAGTTCCTGAGTTGTCTTCCAAATTAACATTTTTTCTCTCTGCTTCTCCTGCAGCCTGTAACTGCAACCTGCATGCCCGCCGCTGCCGCTTCAACATGGAGCTCTATAAGTTATCCGGGCGCAAGAGCGGGGGTGTCTGTCTCAACTGTCGGCACAACACTGCTGGACGCCACTGTCACTACTGCAAGGAAGGCTACTACAGAGATATGAACAAACCCATCACTCACAGAAAGGCCTGCAAAGGTGAGTGGGATAGAGGGTGGACCTCTGTACACCTTCAGTGATATCTTCTCTGCTCCCCAATAGGACCGCTAAAATCTGAGGAGTCATGGAACTCTACTCCCTCTTTCTACATTATTCTTTCCTTCATCTCTTTCATCTCTCTCCCTCCTACTCCCCTTGCTCACTCTTTCCCCTCTTCCTATCCTTCAATCTCCTTCTTATCCCCCTCCTTGTATCTCTCCTTTTTCTCTTCCCTCTCTCCCTCCTGTTTTTCCCTCTGACCTCTCCCTCTTCTCCCTGCTTCTTTCATCCAGCTTTCTCTCCTTCCTTCTCTTTTTCTTGCTTGCTTTTGGACTTTACATTGGTTCTTTTGGACAGTGTGGCCAAATTAATCTGAAACAAAGGAGAGTAGGAAAAGAATCAAAGGAGAAGAAAGAAAGGTTTAATACATTTTTGTAGGTGCATAGCTTTCAGATCCCAGTCTAAAACCTCATTCCTCTTTCCTCTCCTTTGCACAGGTGTGCCACATACCAGAAGAAAGGGGTCATAATCATCAGGCTTAGTGTCAAGGACAAAACCAAATACATGCACACATACTTCAGAGGTCCCTGTATGGGAACACTGTATAGAGATCCCCAGGTTTAGGGGGCAGGGTCATAGAAAGAACATGTAATCCATCTGCAAATATCTTTGCTTCTAGGGACAAAAAATTAAAATGAGACGAGAGAATCTATTTTTGTTCAGTGAAGCAAGCACAAATGGATTAACTTTCTGATGTTTATTTTTTCTCCCTTCAATGAAAATGAAGCAAGAAGGAATGACTCAGAGGATTGATGAAACTAGCAAATGAGGTTCAAGGAAGGGTTCCTTTTCTATTAATATTTGGAGAAATCCACAAACTAGATTCTCCTAGTTCTTAGTGAAGGAACTGAAGTATCCCCAAGAAGTCTTATTTGTTTATTTATTCACTTATTTATTTAAAGAAGATCCATGCAGAAAAACAGCAGGAATGAGTCAAGCTTCTGGCTCTAAGTACAGGCAGTGGGAGGGACTTGTAAAAAGGATGCCTCACTATTTGGGGAGCCAGGCTGTGGCCTGAGGAGAAAATAGCCACAAACTTTATGGAATCTTAGGGTAACATATAATATCACCAATTTATACTTGGAAGATTCATCAGAAATTATCTGGTAAAACTCTTGTCATTTTACAAACAAGAAAACTGAGGTCCAAAGAGACTAAGCAACTTGCTTATGCTAGTAAATAGAGTGAGAATTTGAATCCAGACCTTTTGACTACTAACTCTAAGCTTACTGCTTTCCATGACACCTTATGCCTTTCATGGAATGTGAGAGAGGTAACAGACTTTAAGAGAATATTTAGTCTAACCCCACAAAGGCCAGGTGCCCTGCCCAAAGTCATACAGCAAGTGGCAGTCAAAATTGGAGCCTGACTCCCAGTTCAGTGCATTTTCTGTGGCTACCATTGCATACAGTCACATGGAGAATCCCCATCCATGTTAGATCCACATCCATGTGCTTACTTCAGTCACATCCACTGTTAGCCCAGAGAAGTGTCTGGGTCTTGGTCATTTGTAGAATTCTCGCCTGTGACTTTCCTATTGGTGTAGAATAATCCCTACTGTTCCTGAGCCAAAACTGTTTCCAAACTTGACCCCCTTATGCAATTACTAGAATTTTTATTTCTCCCAAGTGGCATTTCTAACTAGGATTTCCTTGTGTGACCTAAATGATATAACCTATAAAAAGTATGGCTTCCCCTTGCAGAGAGAGCCTAGTCCAGTTTAGACACATAAGCCAAGTGAAGGGCTCACACACAAGCTCCTACCTGGCCAGAGAAGCCAATCTCCAGCCATCTCCGCCCTATCTCCTCTAGCTTCCCCAGTCTTTCCTTCATACAGATTGATGATGCTGAGGACAGCATGTTCTTTGATGGTTAAATCCCTAGTTTCTCTTAGTTCACACTGGTAAAACTGTTGGAATGATAAATTTCCTGAACTTTCTATATAGGTACAAAGGGTCATCCTAGCCCATCCTTTATGAAGAGGGTAGGTCAAGTGATTCTAATGGCCCCAGACAGCATATTTCCTGTTGTTTCCCAGGATCCCTTTTTATTCTTCAGTTTCCTTTACTGGATTGCTATGGAACTACACTTTAGTACCCCAGAGTTCTGGGTAGACTCCCGATGCACTTGAAGGGGTTCTAGGAGGGAAGGGAACAGAAATATGAAAAGGGGGAGCCAAAATCTTAATTGCCTAAGGTACTGTTTGGTTTCCAGGTAGTTCCCCCTCTGTGTTTCCTTGACCCCTCACCCTTTCTTGACATATCTTTAAATCATGACTGTCTTGGACTTTGGGAGTCTCTTGTTCTTTCATACAGAGTCATGGCTATGTACCCTAATTGACCAGTTTTGCTTCCTTTCAGCTCCTGAACAACTTCTAGCTAACTATACCGACTAATTTAGTTCTCAGTATGAGCACCCTAAATATTGAATGGAAGAACTGAAATAACTAGACTTTCCCAAGTGAAGGAGTGATCTAGAACAAGCTATTCTATACTTCAGGTATTTCTCTCTTTGTGAATTTGATACTCCACAAAAGCAGCAAATCCTCAGAAGTCCCCGTCCCCTGCAAAAAAAAAAAAAAAAAAAAAAATCAGTCAGCAATACAAGGACTTCTCAGTGATTTATAAAGTAACCTATAAAATTATATATATATATAATTATTTCATTAATGTATGTCAGCTGAAGAAGTATGTCAGCTAAACTTGTTGAAAAGCTCTTTTCTAACCTTAGCCAGCTGCCGGCAACCTGTACATTCACTCCCTTTTCTGGAGGGCTGTCAGGGAAGGGGAGTATTATACCCATGAATGCTTTACCTAGATGAGAAAAATGGGGTGGACTTTAAAAATGGTAAGGACAGCCTTTTGAGACTATAATTCATCAGCTTCTTAACTTGTTGCTCTTTGCAGGCAAAAATAAATTTCTTCCTGTCTTCTTTCTCATCCCATCTTCTTTCCCTTCACACATTTGTGGCAAAAATAGAAACTGAGATCTCTTCAAGTCCCATAAACTTCAGAAATTAGAATTGGAGTGAGGGATAGGAACAAAGTAGTAGTACCTGTCTCAGAAAGGGCATATATCATATCTCTCCATGTCAATTTTGGGTCTAAATGCAAAATGCAAGTTATATATATATAAATCATGAATTTTTACGAGAGGCAGTGTGAGATAGTAGATAGAGCACTGAACTTGGTGTTAGGAAGATCTAGATTCAAATTGTGACCCAGATTAAATTGCTAGTCTCACTGAGGATTCAATTTCTTTCTTTTTTTTTTAATGAGGGAGTTAAGCTATAAATGACTTTGCTATTCTCAACAGTACAATCACCCACAACTACTCTGAAAGACTTATAATAAAAAATCCTATCCAATCCAGAAAGGGAACTGATGGTGTCTGAATACAGATTGAAGCATTTTCTCTTTCTCTATCTTTCTCTTTCTTTTAAACTTAATTTTTCTTGAGGGTTTTTATTTTCTTGAGGGTGGGAGATCTATGTTTTCTCTCACAACTTGATTTTTATGTAAATGTTTTGCATAACTTCACATGTGGTTTCTTAATTGTAGGTGGGGATAAGGAAGAGAATCTAGAACTCAAAAATTTTAAAAACAAATGTAAAAAATTGTTTTGAATGTAACTGGGGAAAATATTAAATAAAATTAAGTTTTTAGAAAAAAAATTTAAAAAAAAATAAAACAAGGGGATTGAACTTAATGGCCTCTGAGGTTCCTTCAATCTCTACATCTATAGTATTATCATATGAAATATACTAGGGAAAAGACTGTATGGGGAGTGGGAAGGTGAGATGGATAGGTTTTTTTGGAGGGAGCATCTTGTGGTCTCAGATCACTAGTCTGATGAGGAAAGGCTTTTGCTTCTGAAAGTTTTTCCCAAGGGGGATAAAACATATCCCAAGTATGAGAATTACTCCCAGCAAACCAAATTACCTTTTCTAAATCCACTTGAGGACTTCCATTTTATTTCAGAATTATTACAATGGGAAAAACCAAGGAAACTAACTCTTGTTACTTCATTAGAAAGTTGACAGTTGACCTGGGAGTGTTTGGGAATGGCCACTGAGGCTCTTGTTACCTCCTGAGTTCCCAAGGACAAGGAGGCCCCTGCAGGGAATGAGCCCACCCATAAATTGCTGGGGCCATGGGGCTATAGGCTAGTTGGGTCAGGACCTTTATCCATTTAAAGAAGTGGTAAAAGTGGACCCAAAACATCTTGGACTATAAACTATGGATAAAGACCACTAGATTGTAGCCAGGATTATACAGTTCCCTATTTGAAAGTTTCATAGAGACACATTTGTTTTCTCCCTTCCCCTTCCCCTTCCCTTTCCCCTGTCCTCAGTACCTTAGTTTATAACCAAATGGGAGTTGGCAGGGCTAGTACATACAAAAGGGATATAACAAACTCAGCCAGTGAACAGGAGGCTGCACTCACCAGCTATTCAGGGCAATTTCACAGCATGGGGAAGGGTCCATTGTTGGCATAGGCTGTAGATCCCATACAAAGTCAGATGAGATGAATTTCCCCTATTTTTCTGCAGAATGGTTTGTGAATGATACTCGTCTTGGAATCTGTCAAAAGATAGAAGGTTTTGTTTTCCATTCATCTTCTTTATGGACTTTGGGGACTAGGGGCTGTTTTTTTTTTTTTGAGTGAGCATTGAAGTAGTTGCCATTTAACCATTTAAACCATGTCCCCATTGATAACAATATTAATTTGTCATCTTACCAAACCATCTGTGATGGGTCTGAGCATTCTTGGAGTTTCATGTGAGTTGAGTATAATCACTTTATAAAAGGCTGATATTCCATCTCATTGAGCAGGCCATTTTTGTAAAGCTTGATTCTTTCAGTCACTCCCATGCCCCCCTTCATGTCTGTGGTCTAACCCAGCTGAGTAAATGCATCTAATCAGGAGCCAATGTCTTTTGAAAGTAAAAATCAATATTCTCCAGGAAGCATTTTACAAGAGTTGTCCTGCTCCCTGCAAGTGTGTGTTGGCAGATTTTATCCCCCATTAGAGGCAGCTATTGAGAGCCTGTGCTGATTCACCGTACTAAACAACTACCACATCCAGTTCCTGATTTGACCTCACTTCTACAACTTCATCCTTCACTAGGGTATGCTAATTATTATCTGCCATTATGCAAAGAAGAAAAACTCAAATTGAACAGGGAACTGTCAGTCAGCATATGCTCCATAATTCTCTTGAGGAAAGAAATTTATAGCCTATGAATATAAACGGTTTTATGACTCTCTTGCTTAAACCGTGGGTGTTTTAACTTAACTTTTGCCACCCAGGGCTAGGTTTTTAAATCCTGTAGCCTGCTATTCTAGCCTCTAAATGAGGGAATGGAACTCGTTAGAGGATACAGACTGGGTTTATTTATCCTGATAAGAGTTCTCATTGTTCTTGTTATTTTTAACTTCTGATAATTTTATTTTATTTTTTTTGTTTGAGAATACCATTTTTTAAAAATTTTATTTGCATAACATATGTGTGGGTAATTCTTCAACAATAACCCTTACATAGCTTTCTGTTACAAATTTTTCCCCCCAACTCCCCACCCCTCCCCTAGATGATAGGATATACACTACATGTTAATTATGTTAAAATATTGGCAAATCGAATATATGTATACGTATTTCCAAACTTATCATTGCTGTGCAAGAAAAATCTTATCTACACAAACGATATATCAGATAAAGGAAACACAATGTAAGCAAACATCAATCAAGGAGTATGAGAATGTTATGTTGTGGTCCACATTTCACATCCCTCTCTCTGGGTGTATATGGCTTTCTTCAGTGAACAATTGGAGGTGGTTTGAAACATTTCGTTGTTGAAGAGAGCCATGTCCATCAACTTCTGATAATTTTAAAGAGTAGTTCCAAACAGTGCAAATTTAGTTACATATATACTTCATGCAAAGCCCATGCTAGCCTATGGAGTTTGAATAAAATGTGATTCTTGCCTTCAGGGAATTTAAATTCTAGTTAAGAAGACAAGACACAAACATGGATGACTGTGATATCCACTATTACATATCAAGTGAGAGAGTTTTAAAGTACTTTGTGTCATCCATAACTCATACCATGTGCTCTGAGATAAAGTAATGAATGCTATTGTTAGAATTTACTCAGATTTTAGCAAAGCGTTTGACAAAATCTCTGATTGTCTTCTTGTGGAAAAGTCAAAATGATGTCAGTTATATCATAGAACAATGAGATAATTTTTAAAACTTGTTGAATGGTCATACCCAAAAAGTACTCCGTAGTCATCAGTGTCTGGAGTGCAAGAGAAATTTGGGTCCTGTATAGTTTATTTTTATTAGTAATTTAGATAAAAGTACCTATGTCAGATTTTACCAAATTTGCAAATGACACAAATTTGTCATGACACAAATGACACACAAATGTCACAAATTTGCAAATGACATAAAATAGGGATAACTAACACACAAGATTGGGAAAAGTCTGGATTCAAAAAGACTAAATCTAATATGAAGTTCAGTAAAAATAAATGCAAAGTTTTAAACTTGGATTAAATATCTATCTCGCAAATATACAATGAGGGACATATGCTATAAACCTATTCATCTGAAAAAGATAGGGGATTTTAGTGGACCTCAAGCTCCATACAAGTCAGTAGTATGATATGGAAGCCAGAAGAAGTGAATGCAAATTTAGGTTGCATTAAAAGATAAAGTGTCTTTTGATATAATTAATATTATTATCATATTTATATGATAAATATGATAATAATAATATGATGGTATTACGTCCTGGTAAATCTATATCTGGACTATTGTGTTCAATTCAGGATACATAATTTTACAAAGAACAATTTATATAAATCAAAGAAGTATATAAAAAACTTTTTATGCAAATAAAATTAGATGTAAATAATTGGAGAAATATTGTCATGGGTAGTAGTGCCAATATAATAAAAATGACAATTTTATCCAAATGCCACCATAAATAAGTTGTTCTCAAGTTTATCAATGTTCTTCCTAAAATTCTGTGCCCTGAACTGAACACAATACTCCAGATGTAGATAAATTGACCAGGACATAATACAATGGAATGGAAAATAAAGCATTCAATTCCTTTCTTTTCCCATTTTAAAGATCAGAGGCAGAACTGATGGTCTGAGGGATTTCCTTATTTCCAAGTATTATAACAGGCGAAATTGCATACATTCTTTGATGTAAATGCTATCTACCAATATTTCTGATTGGTGATATCCAGGATTGGTATTTATTCAGAGACTGTTTCCTTGGGGAACTAGCTGGGTGGATCTTTGAGAACTTGCCATGATACAGTTGCATAAAAGACTTGCTATGATAGTTGTACAATCTAGAAAAAAAATTCATATATTTTTAATGCAAAGTTAACAAATGATGAAAACCATACCCAAATTTGCTGCATTACCCTGAGTGGAGCAGAGAAGTGGGAATTTTACCATCAAAAGTACACTTCTTCAAGAAAGCAGAAGCGTTGTCCTACACCAGCCCTTAGACCTAAGAGTCAGATTTCTTCCAGTCAAAATTCAATCTGCTATTATAAAGGCTCTGTTTTCTTCCTTTTCTCTCCCTCCCCCAAAACCATTTCAGACCTTCCCACTCTCAACTCTCTGTTCATATACACACATACACATTACACATACAGGTGATGGAAACCATCTGTCTTGACCTGTGCTTTCCTTGTCAGCTGCAAGATAGGAGCAATAAGAATGTGCTTAAGTAGGTCGTGAAAGCCTAGAATGTTAGACCTTGGAAGAGAGCTTAAGAGTTCATGCAGAACAACTTCCTCATTTTGCAGAGAAGGAAACTTTAGAGCAAGGAGGTGAGGAGAGTTGCCCAGAGTCCCAGAACTGGAACCCAGGACTTGAACCCTGGTATCCTGACCTTGTTTTAGGTTATTTACCTCCTTGCATAGTTCCTCCACTCCTCCTAGTTGGCACTTTAAAAACATTTATCTTCCTTTGGGTAGAGCACCTGCCCGGCCCCATCCGGGACCCAACTGAATTGGTCAATTAAATAACACAGCCCTCCCCTTCTTCCTTCCCTCTTTTTTCCTTTCCTCCCTCCCTCCCTCCTTCCCTCTTTCTCTCCCTTCCTTTCTTCCTTCTCTCCCTCTCACCTTCCTTCACTCACTCTTTTCTCTTTCCTTTTCTTCCTTCCTCCCTCCCTCTCACCTTCCTTCTCTCCCTCCCTCTTTCCTTCTCTCCCTCCCACTTTCCTTCCTTCCTTCCTTCCTTCCTTCCTTCCT
>JAJPUD010022308.1:229-21656 GCA_023553655.1 Myrmecobius fasciatus | reverse complement strand
GTACTTATCTTGAATCTAAAGCCAGTCCTTGGCTAGAAGGGAAACCTTGGCTTCTTTGGTGCTTTTGATTTAGTGAAAGCCTTTCCAAAAAGAAAAGTTTTACTTTTTTTTTCTTCCATGTTGATCTGTGCATTGACCATTTTATTTTGGATCAACCATCCTATCAAAGATAAAGGTTAATTTTATTTCTCTTTTAGGCCTTTTTATTTTATTGGAGGTTTCCCCTGGAGATGATAAAAAAGGAGACTGCAAGGAGTTAAAAATAGTAGTAATAGAGTTTTACCCTCTTATAAGTATTAACTTGCCTGTTGATCTTTGTTGAATTAAAAATAATAAATACATTGCTGGAGGAAGTGAATCAAATCAATTTTAACATTCAATTCAAGTCGATTGAACAAGCACTTTTCCTGGACCCAGCAATATCCTATGCTAAGCACTTGGGCATATAAAGAAAAAACAGGCAAACAAAAAAGTCTCTATCTTAAGGCTTACATTCTACTGGATAAATCATTTACCCTGATAAGTAGATACAGTATAAATTGGGAGAGGGAAGTTGTAAGAGGAACTAACAATGAGGAAATCAGGAAAAAGAAGTCAAGAATGAAAAGAAGTGGATTCTAGGAGAGAAAGGTGAAGAAGACAATGTATACATAAACTCATAAAAAGATACTGAGGCATTAGATAGAAAGCTGAGTTTGAGAAACAGCTTAATTTTATTAAAACCTTAAGACATATAACAGAAAATCCCAATTTTTTTGAGCAAAGGAAAAAGCAAGGTATTCTGCTAAGAGAGCGGGTAGAGAAGTAGTTAACATTGATTAAATGAGAGAAAAGATTAGGACAGATATCTTTCACATTCATTTCTTTCTTTCCAACACATTTTGATGGCAAGGTTTCTTGGGCCAGAGTTGACTTTTAATGCCAAGCCAAACTGTATTTTACCTTGGAGGCAATACGGAACTTCTGAAGATTCTGGAGCAGGCCAGTGATAATGGTCAGATTTGCACTTCCAGAACATTATATTGGAGATTCTTTGGAGAGGAGAGAGACTAGAACCTAGAAAATCTATTAAAAGGTGTCTTTAAGAGAGAAAAAGCACCTTAAATTAAGATGGTGACAGTGTAAGAGAAAAGAGATTAATATGAGTAATGTCTGTGCCTCTTCTCTCCTATGCCATCTTTTCTTTTCCTTAAGCAGAGCCCCCTCACCTAAACTTTGCTCTCCACATTGAGGCTGTAATGAACTTCCTTTCCTTCCCAGTTCCACATTTCACCTAATCTCAGTATTAAATTACCCTTCCTCATCTTCCTTTCTCTAGTGTCAGAAAATGAAATTGACCTACTCTTTATTACTTACTACAATCCTCTCTCTTCCCATCTCATTTGGGAGTTTGTTCCTTCTATCACCCTCTTCTTCGCTCCTAATATTCAACTTTTCCTTATCCATCGGCTCTTTTCCTGCTGCTTGTATTCCATCCCTTTTTTTGGTCGAGAACTCTTCTCCATCCATAGCTGTGAAAGTATCTTCCATTCCCCTTTAAATTTATTATGTGATATGATCTTTTATGTCTGGATCACATATCAATTTAGAAATGTGATATATGACATAGGATGGTGTCTAATTCCAATTTCTCCCAGCCCGTTTTCCAGATTTCCCTAGAAATTTTTGGTAAATAGGGAATCCTTACCCCACTAGTTGAGGTCCTTGGCATTATGTCATTGTGTTCAATTGCCTGTAGACCTTGTGTACTTGCTCCAATGATCAATTTTTATTGTGTGATAAATGATTTAAATGATTCCTTCTTGGTAGCATAGTTTGAGTTATAGTAGTTCTGGGTTCTTTCTCCTCCTTTCTCCCCTTTTCCTCCATTATTTCCTGTGCAATTCTTAACTTTTGTTCTGCCAGATGAATTGTTATAATTTTGCTTAGTTCTATAAAACAAGGCCTTTCTTCACCTGGAAAATGGGAATAATAATTGTGCCTTCCTTAGAAGATTGTTGGGTTTGGTAGTTTGGTTGGTATGGCATTAAATCTATAAATTAGTGTAGGTAGAAAAATCATTTTATTACATTAGCACATTCCAGTCACAATCAGTTAATTCCTAGCCAGTTATTTAAGTTGTTTTACTTTGTAAAGAGTGTTTTGTGGTCACAATCTCATAATTACTATGTCTATCTTGGTCACTAGACTTCCAGTTACATTCTTTAGTTATCATTTCTCTATTTTTTCCTCCTGAGTTTTGTTGAAAATTTATGGAAAGACTGATTTTGTGTGTTCATTTCACATTCTGCTATTCTTTTTTTTTAGGATTCTCTAAGTAAACCATATCATTTGAAAAAAAATGATAATTATATGTTGTCTTCTGCCTGTTACTTATTTGCTTATTTTTCTTTTCTTTTCTTATTGCTATTGCTAGCATTTCCAGAATTATATTGGTAATAATAATGACAGCTGACTAGTCAGGAATACTTTAATTAAAATTTCTCCTTAGACATTTATAAGCTCTGTGACCCTAGACAAGTCACTTTATCTTAATTTCCTCATTTGTAAATTGGTGATAATACCATCTGTCCCACAGGATCTTTGTGAGTAATCAAAACAAATAACATAATATATGTAGAGAGTTTTCTAACCTTAAAGTAGGAGGGAAATCCTATTTTGTTATTTTACCACTGATCCTACTAGAAAAATTTCCTACTGATTTTCATTTACAGATGTTTGCTAATGCTTTTTGATAAATATTATTTACTATATTAAGGAACAGTCTGATTATGCCTATGTTTTCAAGTGTTTTTAACATGAAAGGTGATTTTTGGTTTTGTTATTAATGTGGTCAATTATGTTTATAGTTTTCCTAATATTGAAGCAACCCTATATTCCTGACATAAATCTCACTTGATCATATTATATTTTCTTTTTAATATGTTCTTATAGAACTTTTGCTAATATTTCATTCAGTATTTTTTCATTGGTATTAGTCCATATTTTTTCTCTCTGACTGTTCTCTCCCTAGTTTAAGTCTTACGGCCATATTGCCTCATAGAAGGAATTTGGTAGTATGACATTTTCCCCTATATTTGAAAACAATTTATTTAAAATTGTAGTTTTTCTTCGAATAATAGAATATACAGCGTGTTCAGATTCTCTTTCTGAGTTTGGTTTATTTAGGTTCTCTGCTTCTTGTTTTGTTAATCTGGATATTTTACTTCTTTGTAAATATTAATCCATTTCATTTAAGATATCTTTTTGTTGTCATGTAATTGGGCAGAATTTTTCCAATAATTTTCTTCATTTCTTCTTTATAAGCTATTTTTTTTTACTTTGCATATTAACAATTTAGTTTTCCTCATTTTAATTATATTAGCTAAGGGCTTAAATTGATTTTATTATTTTTTTCTCACCCTAAAATCCTAGCTTACTTGAGTAGTTTTCTTCATCTAAGAAAAAGGAACCAAGCCCTCTCTCTGGATGATTCTACTTTTTCTGTTAAGGCAGGTCAAGGTAATGTTCTCTCTTCAGGTGCCAGATTTCTGGAACTGATTTTTGCTTTCAACTTGTAAATTTATTAGAAGAATGATTTTGAGATAAGACAAGATGTAAAACCTAATTGTATAAAGAAGGTGATGGAAAGTGCATAAAAGATAGCTTTGAATTTTCAAACTTGGGAGATTGACAAGATGTTGCTCTTGAGAGAAACAGAAAATTAGGAAGAGCAATGGTTTTTATGAAAGATATTATTTCTGATTTTGACATGCTGATTTAAGATGTCCAGTAGTGAGTTGGTAATATGGAATTGGAGTTCTGGAGAGAGAGAGAATGGGCTTGAATTATTAAAATAGGAATCATCCTCACAGAGATGATAATGGAAACCATAATAGCTCATGAGATCACCAAAACAAATAGTAAAAGAAGATCTAAGGGCATAGCTTGGAGAACATCCTTAGTTTTGGAGTTTTGCCTCTAGCAAATAAAACTAAAAATCCTCAGACAAAAAGGAGACCCAAGATAGAGCAGTATTACAAAAGCTGAGGGAAGAGAAACTATCCAAGTGGTCATTAGTTTCCAAAGTAGAAAAGAGAACCAAGAAAAATGGCTTCCTCTATCACAACTAAGAGATTATTAACCTTGAAATAAACACTTTAAATCAAAGGTTTGAAGACAGTTGCAAAGGGCTAGGGAATGAGGACAGAAAGTATGGACATAGAATTTTTTCCCCTAGAATGCTAGTAGATGGTATGGAGAGAGATTTTAAGGTTTACAAAATGGTCAAACTATATTATTTTATTTTCACAATAACTTGTAAAGTTGGACCCATAAATATCTTCATCTTCCAGAAGAGCCTGCTGAGCATCAAATTAGGTGACATCCTCATCATCTCACAGTGTTAGAAGAGGGAACCCAAGCATCTTCTAATTCTAAGCTTCTTCCATTACTCTTTCCCTGGGTCTCTAGTCTCCTAAATGAACCCAAAATATATGAAGAAGCTGTAGCTAACCGGAGAAATAGAGATAAGACCATAGAGTTCAAGTTGAAATGAGAAAACTGAGACCTATAGAAGATGATCACCTCATCTAAAGTCATATAGTAAGTAATAGAACCAGAATTTGGACTCAAGTTCTATGATTCCAGGTGCAGTGATCTTTCCACTTCAACTGTAAATTCTACCTGCCCATTATCTGTAGTATCCTTTCCCTTCCCTCCATTTACATGGCCAGTACTCTAGTTTCAGACCTCCATTACTTCTCATGTTGATTACTATGATAGATGGGTCTCAGGATGAGGTAACAAAAAAGTTTGTTTTCCACTGGAAGTCCGCTAGAATTCTGAGAATTAGGATAGTAATCAACAAAGTTGCTTAACAGGTGGATCCAACCAATCAGAAATGGAGCCCTGTATCCTTTTCAATGATAGTCTTCCCAAAGACCCAATCTGGCTCAAAGTAGTCAGGGTCAATGACCTGGCAAAGGTAAATTGCATATTAACCAACAGATGCCATAGGAGTAGTTTTCTGCCATCTTTGAACAAGGGATGGGGAACATATCTAGGAGGGCATAAAGAAGGCAGAGAGGAAAACACTGCTAGTCAACAGAATATTAACCAATCAGGAATGACTGGAAGGAGATTGGGTGGCACATGGGAGTACCAGCTTGTGCCTATTTCCTGCAGGAACATAAGCACTCCTTCACTTATTCCAGAGACTTTTTACCATTGGGGGGGTGTCTTGGACCCTTAATCACTTTCATAATAACTACTGCATTAACCTCCCAATGGGTTTCCCTCTTTCCCTCTCCAATTATCTCCCACATAGCTATGAAAATTATAGTTAAAGCAGAATTTTGAACATTAAACTCAAGATGCTTCAACAGTTTGCTATTAAACTATAAATCCTTCTGTTTGGCATTTAAAGCCAAAAGCCATATTTAAAGTTGAAAAACTTTATTCCAACCTATTTTTCTAGACTAACTTTCCATGTGTCTCTGTGTTCCAGCCAAAGTGATCTCCTTACTGTTTCTTGTATATCACTGTTCTTCATGCCTAGAATACTCTCTGTCCTTTCTTCAACCTCTCAGAATGCTAAACTTCCTGCAAGAGATTGTCTTTCCTGAATACCCTGAGTTGTTATTCTTCCTCCTCTCCTAAGTTATTTGTAAAAACAGTTATCCATTCCATATCCATGGGGACTAGGGGGATGCGTCCCTGCTATCTGGAAAATTTGCATAAAATTTTTGATCCTCCCTTTGTACTAGAGAAGGTCTGAATTTTTTCTTTTTCCTTAAGGGCTGTTTATGATGCCTTATTGTAAAATTTGGGTTAAGCATCTAGTCATAAGTCATTGTGTTATCTGCTGACTTTTGCAGCTTCCACAATTCCCCCCCCCCAAAAAAATTCCCATTTAATTTCTCATGCCAACTCACCATGTAGAGAAATCAAAACCATGATGGGAAAAGGTGGGATGTAGAAAGGATAATTGTAGTTTATATTTACTTAACTATTTACATCTTGTTGTTCCTTCCATCCCAGTAGAAAATAAGCTCTTTGGGGGCAGGAGTTCTGTATCTTTTTATGTCCTACTGTTCCTGGCACACAATAGGCAGATTTTTTTTATTAGAACCTGCCTTCCAAGGTACTTTTATTTTATTTAATTAACTTATTTATTTGCTGAGGCAATTGGGGTTCTGACTTGCCAGGGTCACACAGCTAGGACGTGTAAAGTGCCTGAATTCAGATTTGAACTCAGGTCCTCCTGACTTCAGGGCTAGTGCTCTATCCACTGCGCCACCTAGCTGCCCCAATAGGCAGATTTAAATTAGCTGAAGCTACAAGATGTCCTGAGGGAGATCTAGAAGGTAACATTGCCAGATGTGTCAAAATGTGACCATCACCACCACCTCGACCTCTACCTCCTCTGGCAGCTTCCCTCAGACTATGATGGAATCAGCTCAGGATCCAGAGGTCATGAGCTCCAGGAATTGCAATTCTGCTATCAGCTGGTGATGCAGACATTTTCAGGGGAGCTATCAAATGGAGATGTGGCCTTTCAATTGCCTCCATGGGTGCTAGTTGCTGTATTCTCAGCAACTAATAATTTCTGAAAACTTCATGGTATGAATATAGCCAGAACATGACATGGAGGTCTGGTACTAGACAAGATGAGATGAAAAATCTCAGTTATCAGGACTGAAATCCAGGAGCTAAGTCCAAAGTTCTGATGGAAAGGATACAAAACGATGTCTAGGTTACAGGCAAAGGTAGCATGAAGATGGCTGGAACATCTAAAATAGATAGTGTTTTACCAGCAGAATTGACAGTAAGATGCACTACCTTCTGTTTTGGACCTTTCCATCTACCTTGTAGCTAAAACCTCTTGAAAATGTTGTTCTCTCTTAATTGAACACCAGATAGATAGCTTTGACTATATTAAGTTAAAAAGTTTTTGTACAAACAAAACCAATGCAGTCAAGATTAGGAGGGAAGCAATAAATTGGGAAATTATCTTTACATTTAAGAGTTCTGATAAAGGCCTAATCTCTAAAATATATGGAGAATTGTCTCATTTATAGGAATTCAAGCCATTCTCCAATTGATAAATGATCAAAGGATATGAACAGAAAATTTTCAGATGATGAAATTAAAACTATTTGTAGTCATATGAAAAAGTACTCCAAATCACTATTAATCAGAGAAATGCAAATTAAGACAACTCTGAGGTACCACTACACACCTGTCAGATTGGCTAAAATGACAGGAAAAGATAACGACAAATGTTGGAGGGCATGTGGGAAAACTGGGACACTGATACATTGTCGGTGGAACTGTGAATGGATCCAACCATTCTGGAGAGAAATTTGGAACTATGCTCAAAAAGTTATCAAACTGTGCATACCCTTTGACCCAGCAGCATTTCTACTGGGCTTATATCCCAAAAAAATCATAAAGGAAGGAAAGGGACCCATATGTGCAAGAATGTTTGTGGCAGCCCTTTTTGTAGTGGCTAGAAACTGGAGACTGAATGGATGCCCATCAATTGGAGAATGGCTGAATAAATTATGGTATATGAATGTCATGGAATATTATTGTTCTATAAGAAACGACCAGCAGGATGATTTCAGAGAGGCCTGGAGAGACTTACATGAACTGATGCTGAGTGAAACGAGCAGAACCAGGAGATCATTGTATAAGGCAACAACAATTCTATATATGATCAATTCTGATGGTCATGGCTCTCTTCCACAATGAAATGTTTCAAACCACTTCCAATTGTTCAGTGAAGAAAGCCATCTACACCCAGAGAGAGGGATATGAAATGTGGACCACAACATAACATTTTCATGCTTTCTATTGATGTTTGCTTGCATTGTTTCCTTTCTCTTGAGTTTTCTTTCTTGTAGATACGATTTTTCTTGCACAACAATGATAAGTGTGGAAATATGTATACATATATTCTATTTGTCAAGTATTTTAACATAATTAATATGTAGTGGATTTCCTGCCATCTAGGGGAGGGATGGGGAGTAAGGGGGAAAAATTTGTAACAGAAAGCTTTGTAAGGGTTAATGTTGAATTACCCATACATATGTTTTGCAAATAAAAAGTTTTAATTAAAAAAAAAGAAAAAAAGAAAATGTTGTTCTCTTATTGGAATGGGAGGAGGTATTGTTCTGCTTTTTCTATTCCAGTTTTTAGTGCCTGGCAAGAATTTGACCCTAATAGCCACTTAATAAATGGCGTTTTTTGTTGTTAATTTTCATCCATTCATTAATACTATTTTTCATTTTATTGTATTGATGATAAATAGAGAGACAATAAGTAAGCATCTAGATATTCTTAATGAGTTTAATTCACCAAGTCCAAATAAATTATATTCTAGATAATGGAAAGAACTGGCAGATATGATTGCTAACTCACTCTCACAGGTATTTGGAAGTTCATCAAAAACAGGAGAAATATTTCAAGACTAGAAAGGAATTTACACATTTAAGGACATTTTAACTTTACATTATCAACATTTTCTACTCAATTAAGATCAGGATGGCTGTTTATTTAGCAGCCTCCTGATCATTGCTCAAGACATTTAATGCCTGGATCACCATCTCCTCCAATTTTTTATACTCGCCCTTAAGACTCCAAATTCTTACCTCCTAAAATCTCATGATCTTTTTCTCTCTTCTTCATTCCATCTTAGCAATATATCAGGATAGTCACACACTGAATCTTATTGTTACCCATAAATAGTATTTATGGTTATGAATACAATACTAAAAAATACTATTATCCATAAATTCCACTTAATCAGAAACTCTGTTTCTCATATGACAATAACCTTTTATCATCCCATCTTTCTCAGCACCTTACACTTTCTAAAGCCAATCTCTGTCTTTCTACCCCACATCCCTAACCCCCTAATTCTATTAACACTCCTCCAATTCAGTTTCTTGGTCCTATAGTTATTCAATTCAGTGGTATAATTCTCTTCCCTTGCTTCCTTGGTCAATCATTCCTCATCTCTTGCCAAACCTCAGCCCTTTATCCCTCCCAACATTTGCCTCCTCCACCCCTATTCACATGTTTTGCTGAATGAGGCTGGAGGAAGTTCATAATCGAGTTGATTGGGTGCATTACAAATTCATGTTTTCCAAATTCAGCTGGGCCCTCCTGCAATGAGGCAATCTTTTCTTCCTTCCTAATTGATTCCAAGTCTCACACCCAGCAAAAGTTTTTCCAAACCCTCTCTCCTCAAGTCTCGAATATCTCACCTTTCTCCTTTCTCTCTCTTAGCTGGGGACCTTCCCTCTTAACTGAGGAAAATGAGCCTGACTAGACATTCTTCTTTTCTCCTCATCTTTATCTCAAAATCCCTTGATATTGTTCCCCATCCACTCCTAACAATGAGGTGCCTTTTTTTTTGTCACATTGTGCTTTTGATCCTTTTTCCTCCCAGTTCTTTAGCAGATTTCAACTTCAAACATCCCTCTCTCTTTCTGAAGTTTAACCTTTCTTATCAATTGTTTCCTTCCCTGTTGCCTTCAAACATGCCCAAGTCTTCACCAAACAAAAATAAAAAAACTTCATCAAATCCTATTGACCTTTCTATCCTAATATGCCTACATAGATACAAATATGTATGTGTGCACATATATATATACACACATATACTATATATGTACATACACACACATCCTCCTTTTCTCAATGAAAATCCTAGAAAGGATTATATTCTTCCTCCACTTCTTTTATTCATTCTACAATTCTTTGTAATCTTTGTGACCTCATCACCTAACTGAAACTGTTCTCTCCAAAGTGACCAGTTATCTTTTAACTGCCAGTTCTAATGAATTTTTTTAAAATTCCTCATCCTTTTCAATTTACTTCCTTTGATACTGTTGACTACTCTCTCCTCCTATGACTTTTATAATATTACTTTCCTATTTTTATTCCCTCTGTATAACAAATATATCCACTCTTCTCATTCTCCTTTGCTGGTTCATGATCCATATGTTCCCTGTCAATGTTTCCAAAGCTCTAACCAGGGCCCCCTACTCTTTTCTCTCTAAACTTTCTTTCTGTGACCTTGTCAGCTCCCATGGGTTTAATTATCATCTTTGTTCTATGTCTGTTTCTCTAGTTTCTCCCCCCAGCTTCAACCCTGTGTCACTAGTTACCATCCACAGAACATATCAAACTGGATGTTCTGGAGATATTGAAAACTCAATATGTCCAAAATAAAACACATTATCTTTCCCTTAGAGAGACAAATAAACAAACATCAAAACCAAACCCAACACCCTCCCTGGAAACTTTTCTCTTTTTCCTTTTAGGGTACCATCTAATCATTATCCTAAACTACCCCTTCTCCTTAGTCCTAGATATTATCTTCACATATCCAATCAAGTGCAAAATCTTGTCATTTATATCTCTGACAACACCTCTCACACCTAACCACTTAAACACTTACTACTTTAATTGAAGCCCTTGGATCACCTCTTCTCTAGATCGTTTCCATGGCCTCCTAATTGATTTCTATCTTCATTCTCTCTCCAATACAGTTCATTATCCACACAGCTGCTAAAGTGATTTTCCTTAAGGCAGATCTGATCATGTCTCTTCCCTATTTAGTCAACTTTTGCATCTTAGAATAAAATATAAATTCCTCTATTTAGTTTTCAAAGTCTCTATAATCCTATCTTCTCATTTCTCTGTCATGGTACTCTCCTGTTCTCTGCAATGTAGCCCTCTTTCTGTTTTTCACAATATACTCCCTCTCCCATCTCTGTATCTTTTGTACTTGACTATCCCCATACCTGAAATATATTTTCACCTTATCTTCTGCTCACAGAATACTTCTGTTCTGTCAAGGTACAACAGAAGCAACACATGAAGCCCTTCCTGATCACTCTTCCTTCCCTTCCCTCTTAAGCTACCCTATATTTAACTATTTTGTATGCATTTGTATTTTTCCTTTGATGAATGACTGCTTAGGTATTTCTCTTATATCTCTTTCACTATTTCTAAAGTGCATCTCTTTATTGTACTTGTTACAGAATATTCACATACTATCTATTCCCATCATTATCTATTCATTTCCATTGGGTGACCTACAAACTTATTCAGAGACTGGGTATTCTATGACTTATAGACATTCAGAAACATTAGGGGAATACTGACTTTAAAAATATGGAATTTATAACATTTAAAAAAATTTTTTATGATGAACCTTTTTTTTCAGGGTAAAAAAACAAAACAAAACAAACAAACAAAAAAAAAACTGCACTATTTTCCAAGTGCCATTCAGAGTACCTTCTATTCCTATTCAGCTGTGGACCCAGATTTCTGTCCACATGCAGATTTTGACCAATATGTATGTATATTCTTTCCATTGAACACAGTTTTGATATATGTAAAACAAAGAAGGATTTTCCTGGGAAGTTTAAATCTCAAAGAAAATAGCTGTCAATCAGAACACTGGATTTATAAGACCAGTGTTCAAATGGTTTGACCCTACACAGTTATGTGACTTTGCTTGAGTCATGTCTGAGTCTCAGTTTTCTCATTTGAGGGGGGTTAGACTTGATGACCCATAAATCCCCTTCCAGCTATAATATGCTGTGATTCTGATTCCTTGTTTCTCTGTGGTTATCTTTATTCGTTTTGTTTGGCCTTGCCCAGGTTGTTAGATTGTTGGCAAGATTAGACCCCTGACCTCCTGGCCATAATAAAACTGCCTTTTCTGTTCAGTTTGATATTTGATAATGAAACAAATACCAAATATTTTTCTCTCCAAGTGAAACAGATAAACAGGAAGAAATCGGGGATTGAGGTATCTCTCTCTGGAAGAGGAGACTGGTGTCAGGCAGGGAGTTGAGTGTCACCTCCATGTGGAGCAGAAAGGTCCAGATGTGGCTTGCCTTACCCAGGGCATTTTTCCATTTGTGCAGAGAAAATAAAATAAAGAGCAAAGAAAACAAGCATAAAATACTTTACTGTATATCAGGTTCTTGCAATTGTCACTTGAGGTGTTCTTGATTGCTTTGAGGAGAGGGGAGAAGGGAGGAGGGGGAGAGAAGGAGCTGACCTTAGTTGTCTTTTGTGTGACCAGTTGTTTTAAAAGATCTCTTTGTTGATCTGAGATACATATGGCAAAGAAATACCAGTCTCTTCTAGCTTTGGGGCTGGGGAAGTATGAGATTGGACTTCCAGGAGAGAGGTCAGGGGCCAGGGGACGGACTTGCTTCCTTCACAGAATCTCAGAGCTGAATGGGACATCAGAGGCCTTTTAGCCCAAACTGTAATAAATAAGAGTCCCTTCTACTTCATACCCAATAGCCTTGTCATGAAAACCTCTAGTAAGTGGAAAACCCTTGTTTCTCAAGTGCTACTTAAAAGCTACTACCCCCTACAACATTCATTACCTTTCTTTGTATCATATACTTAGTTTTCGTACATCTCATTTTTCTTATCAGCCTAAAGCTCTTCCAAAGATAGGTCTTAAGTGTCAAATGAGATAATATTTGTAAAACTCTTGTTTACAATGTCTGGCAAAGAGTAAGCACTTGATAAATGCTTGTTCCCTTCCCCCCTTATATAGCTGGTGGTATAGTAGAAAGACAACTCTTGGAGTCAGTAGACTTGATCACACAATTGCTAGTTTTGTGGCCATGACTTCTGTTTTCTGACCTCTAAAGTAGGAATAGTAATACTCATACTGAAAGAGCTTGGTTTGGAGTCAAGGGGGCATGGATTCAAATGCTACTTTTGACAAATATTGACTGTTTGATCTTGGATAAATCAATTAACCTTGTAATAGGGACTAAGGGAAGAAAAGAAATAGAAGGGGTTCATTTTAGTTCCTGAGTTGTCTTCCAAATTAACATTTTTTCTCTCTGCTTCTCCTGCAGCCTGTAACTGCAACCTGCATGCCCGCCGCTGCCGCTTCAACATGGAGCTCTATAAGTTATCCGGGCGCAAGAGCGGGGGTGTCTGTCTCAACTGTCGGCACAACACTGCTGGACGCCACTGTCACTACTGCAAGGAAGGCTACTACAGAGATATGAACAAACCCATCACTCACAGAAAGGCCTGCAAAGGTGAGTGGGATAGAGGGTGGACCTCTGTACACCTTCAGTGATATCTTCTCTGCTCCCCAATAGGACCGCTAAAATCTGAGGAGTCATGGAACTCTACTCCCTCTTTCTACATTATTCTTTCCTTCATCTCTTTCATCTCTCTCCCTCCTACTCCCCTTGCTCACTCTTTCCCCTCTTCCTATCCTTCAATCTCCTTCTTATCCCCCTCCTTGTATCTCTCCTTTTTCTCTTCCCTCTCTCCCTCCTGTTTTTCCCTCTGACCTCTCCCTCTTCTCCCTGCTTCTTTCATCCAGCTTTCTCTCCTTCCTTCTCTTTTTCTTGCTTGCTTTTGGACTTTACATTGGTTCTTTTGGACAGTGTGGCCAAATTAATCTGAAACAAAGGAGAGTAGGAAAAGAATCAAAGGAGAAGAAAGAAAGGTTTAATACATTTTTGTAGGTGCATAGCTTTCAGATCCCAGTCTAAAACCTCATTCCTCTTTCCTCTCCTTTGCACAGGTGTGCCACATACCAGAAGAAAGGGGTCATAATCATCAGGCTTAGTGTCAAGGACAAAACCAAATACATGCACACATACTTCAGAGGTCCCTGTATGGGAACACTGTATAGAGATCCCCAGGTTTAGGGGGCAGGGTCATAGAAAGAACATGTAATCCATCTGCAAATATCTTTGCTTCTAGGGACAAAAAATTAAAATGAGACGAGAGAATCTATTTTTGTTCAGTGAAGCAAGCACAAATGGATTAACTTTCTGATGTTTATTTTTTCTCCCTTCAATGAAAATGAAGCAAGAAGGAATGACTCAGAGGATTGATGAAACTAGCAAATGAGGTTCAAGGAAGGGTTCCTTTTCTATTAATATTTGGAGAAATCCACAAACTAGATTCTCCTAGTTCTTAGTGAAGGAACTGAAGTATCCCCAAGAAGTCTTATTTGTTTATTTATTCACTTATTTATTTAAAGAAGATCCATGCAGAAAAACAGCAGGAATGAGTCAAGCTTCTGGCTCTAAGTACAGGCAGTGGGAGGGACTTGTAAAAAGGATGCCTCACTATTTGGGGAGCCAGGCTGTGGCCTGAGGAGAAAATAGCCACAAACTTTATGGAATCTTAGGGTAACATATAATATCACCAATTTATACTTGGAAGATTCATCAGAAATTATCTGGTAAAACTCTTGTCATTTTACAAACAAGAAAACTGAGGTCCAAAGAGACTAAGCAACTTGCTTATGCTAGTAAATAGAGTGAGAATTTGAATCCAGACCTTTTGACTACTAACTCTAAGCTTACTGCTTTCCATGACACCTTATGCCTTTCATGGAATGTGAGAGAGGTAACAGACTTTAAGAGAATATTTAGTCTAACCCCACAAAGGCCAGGTGCCCTGCCCAAAGTCATACAGCAAGTGGCAGTCAAAATTGGAGCCTGACTCCCAGTTCAGTGCATTTTCTGTGGCTACCATTGCATACAGTCACATGGAGAATCCCCATCCATGTTAGATCCACATCCATGTGCTTACTTCAGTCACATCCACTGTTAGCCCAGAGAAGTGTCTGGGTCTTGGTCATTTGTAGAATTCTCGCCTGTGACTTTCCTATTGGTGTAGAATAATCCCTACTGTTCCTGAGCCAAAACTGTTTCCAAACTTGACCCCCTTATGCAATTACTAGAATTTTTATTTCTCCCAAGTGGCATTTCTAACTAGGATTTCCTTGTGTGACCTAAATGATATAACCTATAAAAAGTATGGCTTCCCCTTGCAGAGAGAGCCTAGTCCAGTTTAGACACATAAGCCAAGTGAAGGGCTCACACACAAGCTCCTACCTGGCCAGAGAAGCCAATCTCCAGCCATCTCCGCCCTATCTCCTCTAGCTTCCCCAGTCTTTCCTTCATACAGATTGATGATGCTGAGGACAGCATGTTCTTTGATGGTTAAATCCCTAGTTTCTCTTAGTTCACACTGGTAAAACTGTTGGAATGATAAATTTCCTGAACTTTCTATATAGGTACAAAGGGTCATCCTAGCCCATCCTTTATGAAGAGGGTAGGTCAAGTGATTCTAATGGCCCCAGACAGCATATTTCCTGTTGTTTCCCAGGATCCCTTTTTATTCTTCAGTTTCCTTTACTGGATTGCTATGGAACTACACTTTAGTACCCCAGAGTTCTGGGTAGACTCCCGATGCACTTGAAGGGGTTCTAGGAGGGAAGGGAACAGAAATATGAAAAGGGGGAGCCAAAATCTTAATTGCCTAAGGTACTGTTTGGTTTCCAGGTAGTTCCCCCTCTGTGTTTCCTTGACCCCTCACCCTTTCTTGACATATCTTTAAATCATGACTGTCTTGGACTTTGGGAGTCTCTTGTTCTTTCATACAGAGTCATGGCTATGTACCCTAATTGACCAGTTTTGCTTCCTTTCAGCTCCTGAACAACTTCTAGCTAACTATACCGACTAATTTAGTTCTCAGTATGAGCACCCTAAATATTGAATGGAAGAACTGAAATAACTAGACTTTCCCAAGTGAAGGAGTGATCTAGAACAAGCTATTCTATACTTCAGGTATTTCTCTCTTTGTGAATTTGATACTCCACAAAAGCAGCAAATCCTCAGAAGTCCCCGTCCCCTGCAAAAAAAAAAAAAAAAAAAAAAATCAGTCAGCAATACAAGGACTTCTCAGTGATTTATAAAGTAACCTATAAAATTATATATATATATAATTATTTCATTAATGTATGTCAGCTGAAGAAGTATGTCAGCTAAACTTGTTGAAAAGCTCTTTTCTAACCTTAGCCAGCTGCCGGCAACCTGTACATTCACTCCCTTTTCTGGAGGGCTGTCAGGGAAGGGGAGTATTATACCCATCAATGCTTTACCTAGATGAGAAAAATGGGGTGGACTTTAAAAATGGTAAGGACAGCCTTTTGAGACTATAATTCATCAGCTTCTTAACTTGTTGCTCTTTGCAGGCAAAAATAAATTTCTTCCTGTCTTCTTTCTCATCCCATCTTCTTTCCCTTCACACATTTGTGGCAAAAATAGAAACTGAGATCTCTTCAAGTCCCATAAACTTCAGAAATTAGAATTGGAGTGAGGGATAGGAACAAAGTAGTAGTACCTGTCTCAGAAAGGGCATATATCATATCTCTCCATGTCAATTTTGGGTCTAAATGCAAAATGCAAGTTATATATATATAAATCATGAATTTTTACGAGAGGCAGTGTGAGATAGTAGATAGAGCACTGAACTTGGTGTTAGGAAGATCTAGATTCAAATTGTGACCCAGATTAAATTGCTAGTCTCACTGAGGATTCAGTTTCTTTCTTTTTTTTTTAATGAGGGAGTTAAGCTATAAATGACTTTGCTATTCTCAACAGTACAATCACCCACAACTACTCTGAAAGACTTATAATAAAAAATCCTATCCAATCCAGAAAGGGAACTGATGGTGTCTGAATACAGATTGAAGCATTTTCTCTTTCTCTATCTTTCTCTTTCTTTTAAACTTAATTTTTCTTGAGGGTTTTTATTTTCTTGAGGGTGGGAGATCTATGTTTTCTCTCACAACTTGATTTTTATGTAAATGTTTTGCATAACTTCACATGTGGTTTCTTAATTGTAGGTGGGGATAAGGAAGAGAATCTAGAACTCAAAAATTTTAAAAACAAATGTAAAAAATTGTTTTGAATGTAACTGGGGAAAATATTAAATAAAATTAAGTTTTTAGAAAAAAAATTTAAAAAAAAATAAAACAAGGGGATTGAACTTAATGGCCTCTGAGGTTCCTTCAATCTCTACATCTATAGTATTATCATATGAAATATACTAGGGAAAAGACTGTATGGGGAGTGGGAAGGTGAGATGGATAGGTTTTTTTGGAGGGAGCATCTTGTGGTCTCAGATCACTAGTCTGATGAGGAAAGGCTTTTGCTTCTGAAAGTTTTTCCCAAGGGGGATAAAACATATCCCAAGTATGAGAATTACTCCCAGCAAACCAAATTACCTTTTCTAAATCCACTTGAGGACTTCCATTTTATTTCAGAATTATTACAATGGGAAAAACCAAGGAAACTAACTCTTGTTACTTCATTAGAAAGTTGACAGTTGACCTGGGAGTGTTTGGGAATGGCCACTGAGGCTCTTGTTACCTCCTGAGTTCCCAAGGACAAGGAGGCCCCTGCAGGGAATGAGCCCACCCATAAATTGCTGGGGCCATGGGGCTATAGGCTAGTTGGGTCAGGACCTTTATCCATTTAAAGAAGTGGTAAAAGTGGACCCAAAACATCTTGGACTATAAACTATGGATAAAGACCACTAGATTGTAGCCAGGATTATACAGTTCCCTATTTGAAAGTTTCATAGAGACACATTTGTTTTCTCCCTTCCCCTTCCCCTTCCCTTTCCCCTGTCCTCAGTACCTTAGTTTATAACCAAATGGGAGTTGGCAGGGCTAGTACATACAAAAGGGATATAACAAACTCAGCCAGTGAACAGGAGGCTGCACTCACCAGCTATTCAGGGCAATTTCACAGCATGGGGAAGGGTCCATTGTTGGCATAGGCTGTAGATCCCATACAAAGTCAGATGAGATGAATTTCCCCTATTTTTCTGCAGAATGGTTTGTGAATGATACTCGTCTTGGAATCTGTCAAAAGATAGAAGGTTTTGTTTTCCATTCATCTTCTTTATGGACTTTGGGGACTAGGGGCTGTTTTTTTTTTTTTGAGTGAGCATTGAAGTAGTTGCCATTTAACCATTTAAACCATGTCCCCATTGATAACAATATTAATTTGTCATCTTACCAAACCATCTGTGATGGGTCTGAGCATTCTTGGAGTTTCATGTGAGTTGAGTATAATCACTTTATAAAAGGCTGATATTCCATCTCATTGAGCAGGCCATTTTTGTAAAGCTTGATTCTTTCAGTCACTCCCATGCCCCCCTTCATGTCTGTGGTCTAACCCAGCTGAGTAAATGCATCTAATCAGGAGCCAATGTCTTTTGAAAGTAAAAATCAATATTCTCCAGGAAGCATTTTACAAGAGTTGTCCTGCTCCCTGCAAGTGTGTGTTGGCAGATTTTATCCCCCATTAGAGGCAGCTATTGAGAGCCTGTGCTGATTCACCGTACTAAACAACTACCACATCCAGTTCCTGATTTGACCTCACTTCTACAACTTCATCCTTCACTAGGGTATGCTAATTATTATCTGCCATTATGCAAAGAAGAAAAACTCAAATTGAACAGGGAACTGTCAGTCAGCATATGCTCCATAATTCTCTTGAGGAAAGAAATTTATAGCCTATGAATATAAACGGTTTTATGACTCTCTTGCTTAAACCGTGGGTGTTTTAACTTAACTTTTGCCACCCAGGGCTAGGTTTTTAAATCCTGTAGCCTGCTATTCTAGCCTCTAAATGAGGGAATGGAACTCGTTAGAGGATACAGACTGGGTTTATTTATCCTGATAAGAGTTCTCATTGTTCTTGTTATTTTTAACTTCTGATAATTTTATTTTATTTTTTTTGTTTGAGAATACCATTTTTTAAAAATTTTATTTGCATAACATATGTGTGGGTAATTCTTCAACAATAACCCTTACATAGCTTTCTGTTACAAATTTTTCCCCCCAACTCCCCACCCCTCCCCTAGATGATAGGATATACACTACATGTTAATTATGTTAAAATATTGGCAAATCGAATATATGTATACGTATTTCCAAACTTATCATTGCTGTGCAAGAAAAATCTTATCTACACAAACGATATATCAGATAAAGGAAACACAATGTAAGCAAACATCAATCAAGGAGTATGAGAATGTTATGTTGTGGTCCACATTTCACATCCCTCTCTCTGGGTGTATATGGCTTTCTTCAGTGAACAATTGGAGGTGGTTTGAAACATTTCGTTGTTGAAGAGAGCCATGTCCATCAACTTCTGATAATTTTAAAGAGTAGTTCCAAACAGTGCAAATTTAGTTACATATATACTTCATGCAAAGCCCATGCTAGCCTATGGAGTTTGAATAAAATGTGATTCTTGCCTTCAGGGAGTTTAAATTCTAGTTAAGAAGACAAGACACAAACATGGATGACTGTGATATCCACTATTACATATCAAGTGAGAGAGTTTTAAAGTACTTTGTGTCATCCATAACTCATACCATGTGCTCTGAGATAAAGTAATGAATGCTATTGTTAGAATTTACTCAGATTTTAGCAAAGCGTTTGACAAAATCTCTGATTGTCTTCTTGTGGAAAAGTCAAAATGATGTCAGTTATATCATAGAACAATGAGATAATTTTTAAAACTTGTTGAATGGTCATACCCAAAAAGTACTCCGTAGTCATCAGTGTCTGGAGTGCAAGAGAAATTTGGGTCCTGTATAGTTTATTTTTATTAGTAATTTAGATAAAAGTACCTATGTCAGATTTTACCAAATTTGCAAATGACACAAATTTGTCATGACACAAATGACACACAAATGTCACAAATTTGCAAATGACATAAAATAGGGATAACTAACACACAAGATTGGGAAAAGTCTGGATTCAAAAAGACTAAATCTAATATGAAGTTCAGTAAAAATAAATGCAAAGTTTTAAACTTGGATTAAATATCTATCTCGCAAATATACAATGAGGGACATATGCTATAAACCTATTCATCTGAAAAAGATAGGGGATTTTAGTGGACCTCAAGCTCCATACAAGTCAGTAGTATGATATGGAAGCCAGAAGAAGTGAATGCAAATTTAGGTTGCATTAAAAGATAAAGTGTCTTTTGATATAATTAATATTATTATCATATTTATATGATAAATATGATAATAATAATATGATGGTATTACGTCCTGGTAAATCTATATCTGGACTATTGTGTTCAATTCAGGATACATAATTTTACAAAGAACAATTTATATAAATCAAAGAAGTATATAAAAAACTTTTTATGCAAATAAAATTAGATGTAAATAATTGGAGAAATATTGTCATGGGTAGTAGTGCCAATATAATAAAAATGACAATTTTATCCAAATGCCACCATAAATAAGTTGTTCTCAAGTTTATCAATGTTCTTCCTAAAATTCTGTGCCCTGAACTGAACACAATACTCCAGATGTAGATAAATTGACCAGGACATAATACAATGGAATGGAAAATAAAGCATTCAATTCCTTTCTTTTCCCATTTTAAAGATCAGAGGCAGAACTGATGGTCTGAGGGATTTCCTTATTTCCAAGTATTATAACAGGCGAAATTGCATACATTCTTTGATGTAAATGCTATCTACCAATATTTCTGATTGGTGATATCCAGGATTGGTATTTATTCAGAGACTGTTTCCTTGGGGAACTAGCTGGGTGGATCTTTGAGAACTTGCCATGATACAGTTGCATAAAAGACTTGCTATGATAGTTGTACAATCTAGAAAAAAAATTCATATATTTTTAATGCAAAGTTAACAAATGATGAAAACCATACCCAAATTTGCTGCATTACCCTGAGTGGAGCAGAGAAGTGGGAATTTTACCATCAAAAGTACACTTCTTCAAGAAAGCAGAAGCGTTGTCCTACACCAGCCCTTAGACCTAAGAGTCAGATTTCTTCCAGTCAAAATTCAATCTGCTATTATAAAGGCTCTGTTTTCTTCCTTTTCTCTCCCTCCCCCAAAACCATTTCAGACCTTCCCACTCTCAACTCTCTGTTCATATACACACATACACATTACACATACAGGTGATGGAAACCATCTGTCTTGACCTGTGCTTTCCTTGTCAGCTGCAAGATAGGAGCAATAAGAATGTGCTTAAGTAGGTCGTGAAAGCCTAGAATGTTAGACCTTGGAAGAGAGCTTAAGAGTTCATGCAGAACAACTTCCTCATTTTGCAGAGAAGGAAACTTTAGAGCAAGGAGGTGAGGAGAGTTGCCCAGAGTCCCAGAACTGGAACCCAGGACTTGAACCCTGGTATCCTGACCTTGTTTTAGGTTATTTACCTCCTTGCATAGTTCCTCCACTCCTCCTAGTTGGCACTTTAAAAACATTTATCTTCCTTTGGGTAGAGCACCTGCCCGGCCCCATCCGGGACCCAACTGAATTGGTCAATTAAATAACACAGCCCTCCCCTTCTTCCTTCCCTCTTTTTTCCTTTCCTCCCTCCCTCCCTCCTTCCCTCTTTCTCTCCCTTCCTTTCTTCCTTCTCTCCCTCTCACCTTCCTTCACTCACTCTTTTCTCTTTCCTTTTCTTCCTTCCTCCCTCCCTCTCACCTTCCTTCTCTCCCTCCCTCTTTCCTTCTCTCCCTCCCACTTTCCTTCCTTCCTTCCTTCCTTCCTTCCTTCCT